>VYZR01011827.1:17205-27293 GCA_013400675.1 Oxylabes madagascariensis | reverse complement strand
AAACTTTTGAAACTTGAACAAAACTGCAGCTCAAACAGACTGCAAGTTAACACAGACTGCAACAGGTACCTTGGCCGACTTCAAACATGAACAAAATTAGTTACAACGGGAGTTATTTAACTGAATGTAGACACATGAAATTTATAAGTTTAAACTTTTAGACTACTGTTTTATTGTCAATATGAAGAAATAGATTCAAGTTAAAGTAAGCATCTCAGACTCACCAAGGGATGCCTTGTTAGGAAACAACTCTCCTATTATGGAGCTGAGAACAGATCAGAGAATGGCAATTCCATTTATGAGGTGACCGTTCTCATTCTACAGAGGCAGGTGGCCTCTGTAACAGACCAACTGCCTATTGCCATTAATATATTTGAAAAAAAACTCTTCTGATGATTCAACTCCAGTTGGACCGTGGCTGAACAAATTTTCTCCCTAGAGTGGCAATCAGCATATCTGTATCCTTCCCATGTCATCTGACACTGCTTTCACTGGATGTGCACCTTTCTTTTTTTCCTTATTACCAAGAGAAGGATCCTGTTCATCCAAGCTGGCCTTCTGCCCCGCCTATGTGTCTTCTGACGTTTGGGAATTGCCTGCTTCTGTGCCCTTGGGAGGTGATGTTTAAGAAGTGACCAATGCTGATGGACTCCAGCATGTGCAAAAACATTTTCCTGGAGGACCTCACTCACTGATTCACTGAGCAGCCTGAAGCCTGATCTCCTTATGTCCAGAGATGAGGTTTTGCTGGCACTCTTCCTGTTGACAGAGATTTTAAACTTGATTGCTTCATAGTTAGTTGCTGTGGTCAAGACAGCTACCAATCTCCACTTCTCTCATGAGATCCCTCTGTTGACAAGTAGATCAAAGGGGGAATCTTTCCAAGTCAGCTCCCTTAGGACTTGTTCCATAAAGTTGTCATCCAGGTTTCTTAGGAGTGTTCTGTCCTGGATTGTACCAGCTGTATGATGCCCTCAGTTAATTTTTCTGGCAAGTCGAAGTCCCCCATAAGGACAAGGGCAGTTGACTTGGAAGCATGCCTTAATCCCAAAGAATCATTCATCAACGTCATTATCCTGGCTAGGAGACCTATAGCATATTCCCATATTATCAACATTATTTTTTTGCCCCTGGATTCTTCATCCAGAGGGTCTTGACTGTGCCATTGTCAGCTGTGGGCCCATACATTCTAACCCTTCTATTATTCACAATGCCACCTATCCATCTCTTCTCCCTGGCCTATCTGCTGAAGAGCATACAACCATTCATCAGGGCACTCCATTCACAGGACTCTTCCCACGAGGTTTCATTTATACCACTGATGTCAGATTTCTGGGACTTGACCAAGGCCTCAAGTTCCTCTTGTTCTTTCCTCATGTTGTGTGCATCAAAGTAAAAACATTTCAGGTACGGTCTTTTGTAGCCACCACCTCCTGAAGCATGTTGAGGGATCCTGTTAGTGCTTTTTACCTCAAGTTTTGGCACAGCATCACCTTGCTCATCACTGGCGAGCCTGGTTTTGTCCCTTTCCCCCTTCTGAGCTAATTTATAGCTGTGTCAATGAGTTTGACCAGCTCCTGTGCAAGAAGTCTTCTGAGACATGAAAAGAGTTGAAGATTTTTACAAGTTATAGATCTATGTGACAATGAAGTCAATGCTGTCAGTCGTGAAAATAAGAAGCATTTGTCAGCATTTGGTAAATATTTTTGAGTTTGAGTTTGATGAGTCATGATTCATGTTTCTCTCCTTTACACCATAAGTGGGCATGAAGAAACAAAAAAAAGTTTTCTTTAGATCTGCCTTTCTTAATGTTCTCATTATTTCCTTCCTTTGTTTTATTTTTGGGGAATAAGAATTTTTTTAAAAATGCTTTGCAGCTTTTTATCAATGCCTTCCTCATTGCTACCTTGCTTTTAGGAGTGTCAATAATCTCACCAGTTTTGCATGCATATTGAAATAATTTTATATGCAATTTTGATGCACTGATCATGTTGCTCTGAACAGTTGCTGACATTTAGATAGTTCTGTTGCATCCCCTGCAATTAAATTTGACTTTTTTTTCCTGACTCAATGACACTAATTTTAATTATATTTTTATATCTGTATATTGTTAACCAAACATGAACCTTCCAGTTTATAAAAAAAAATAAGTCCATCAGACAAATGACATCTTGTCTGGGATGCTAACAGCTAGATGACTTTGCCAAAATAGGTGACATTATTGACCAGAGGGTGATATTCTCCACTGGATCCGATTTAAATTCCATTATCCCTTTACAAATTAGGAATATTCCTCTCTCCACCCTGCCTGCCACCCAGAAAAAAAAAAATCCACTCTATAATTAATAAAAAGGGCAAGAGTTAAGCAGGAAATCAGGGCTCCTTGTTCTTTCCTTGTGTACATGAGGGAAAAAAAAGAATATTTGCCTTTACAAGCCATGTGATGTGCATAGTAATACAGGTTGGGTTCCCTGTGTCTATGTAGCAACCTTACATTACATCTTGATTCCTTTCCTTTTCATCTGAATCTATCCTTTTCTGGCTTCTGTACTAAGGAATACACTATAAGAAATAGGGCAAACAATGAGTTCTCTCTTCATACTTCTGACCCTTTTATTTATTTGTAAATATTCTTGGGATGACTATTTCCCTTTGGACAAAGTCTAAAGTTACAGTACTTTCAGAACTCCCCTCCTAGATTTAATTTATACTCTTTATTTTCTACTCTATCATTATGACTGCTTGTGTCAATCATATGCTGATGATTATCATTTCCTTCCTGTTAAGGTGTTCTTGCTTCCTCTCCTATCATTAACATTCGTTTAAAAACAGTGTTAAAAATGTCTACTTATACAAAATATTTAGATATATATATAAAAAAGGAAAATTGAAATAAATCTTGCTGCTCTAACTGTTTCTGTGATGATTTACATGTACTGAGAATCTGACTCCAATGTTTAAAAGGAAACCTACTATGGATTTAAAGAGAGTAAACCTCACTGAAAAGGTTTTTATAATAGCCTTTGTGTCACAATGATGTTTCACTTGAAAGACTTTGATAATCGGCACTTTCTTCCAAACTATTCTAACCCTTTCTTCAAGCTTACATGGTATTTCAGTAGTTTTGCATGGATTCTGCCTCTGAAAAGGTCAAGAGGGGAAATAGACTATGCAATTGGAGGAGGACCTGTCATTACTGACCTTTTCAAGGAAGAAGAGAAGGAAACACTCTATAATGACAGAGCTGTTTCTTTCCTTAAAATATCACATGCCTGGAATCCAGCATCCAGACTGGCCAGGACTGTGGTGTCTGCAAGTATGCATGTTAGACAGGGGAGTATAATGTTTTGGATCCATTTCTGCTGATGCTTTTTAAAAGTTTTAACTGAAAAGCTAAATACGAATCCATACATTAAATGTAAAGTTAATATATAATTTCTTTGTCATTTTTAAAATTTTTGTTTTGTTGTGGTTTTTTTCTTCGTATTTTTCATTGCTTATGATGTTGTAGTTACACAGTATAAGATTAACATCTTCAGACTGTTGCCTATTACAACACATGTTCATATCTTAGCCTTTTTCCCCTTTCTTCAGGTTAGCATCTGGATAAAAAAGATAAAAAGCAAAACAAACAAGCAAAACCTCTGGTTCACATACTTTTAAGTGATTCGGGCTATAACCGTGTAAATATACTGTGAATCCTACCAAAGTTCCACAGCAGTCCTTTTTATTTTGAGTTGTGATCCATTTTCACATCTGATGCGAACAGTGGATACTTCTGCAGTAATGAATGCCATAGTAAGAATACATACCAAAGATAGCAGGGTATTTTAGAAAGTTGTATTCCAAGGCAATATGACTGAGTCTGAAAGAAAGAGGAGGCAGAAAGTATGAAGAAATTTGAAAGGTATTTCCTGGAAATACATTTGGCCTCATTCAAATGATTGGTTGGTTAAGGGTATGATGAGGTAGGAGGAGATATGGAACCTAATAAAAGGTTTGGTGAAATACATGAGATTAACAACAAAGAAAAGCAAATTGCTGACGTGTGCTCATGCAGTCTGCCTCATGTGTGGAAGGTTTTCTTATATTGTAACCAGTGTGACAATGAACAGGTGTAGCGATATCATAGAGATTTATCTAAAGGAGTTTTGAGGCAGCTGGTCTTTCAGTGTGGTAATATTGGCATTTATATGCCAAAAGAATTATGGTGACTTCGGAAAATTCAGAAGATAAACAACTATGTTGCTTATACCCATAAATGTGATCTGCAGAAGTGATAAGTAGATAAGTATATTATGAGGCCTTCAACTCCTATGGAGTGAAAAGAATTAAAACATTCTCTACATTTATTAATATCAGATAAAATGAGGTGATATTTTCTGTTCTTGAACTTGTATTTTTGGAGTTAGCCACTAAGTTAAAGTTATGTTCCTAATTTAGTTCTGTTTAAAATATACCATTCTATCAACACCTAGTTTTATGATTGATTTAAAGCACTTAGATTAGAATAAAACATTAGTCAAAAATGCATACAGATGCTTGATGTGAAGTATACACAGAAGTGAATCCAAATACCACAGCTCTGTTGTGCTTTGATGCCTATCTGTGCCTGTGTGAATTTTTGCATTTTCTGCATGCAGTCGTCTCCCAATTCCCAGAGCCACTTCATGGTATATTCACCTCTGTGCATTGCTTAAAGAGGACAAGATAACGATGTGTCTATCAGGCTTGCATGGGCAAAGGCTGGTGCTCTCTCTGCTCACAGCAAAGTCAGGGTAATCTAAAGGCAATGTTCCCATGACAGTGCTGATCTTGCTGAAGCTGATAAACAAAATTGTTTTGGCATGGGACACTGAACAATTTGAAATTGTTGCTAAAAATGATTCATTCTAATTTCAGTTTCTTTCTGAATTCTGGAGAAACAAAACTAAGTGGGAAAAGGACTTTGTGTTTATTCACAGTGGTTTCATCTTCAAGACCTCATTACAAGACCAGAATGGAGGACAAAAATTCTAAGCGAGAATACTTGACACTTCACATTCCTAGTACAATTGCATCAAGTACATAAGCTTAAACCTACGCAATTAATTAAAATGTGAGCTGTGAAACTAATGGTGCTGTGAAAGAGACAATGTAAAATAATCCCTAATTTGTAAAATTAAATACACTTATTAACATAATGTAGAGTAACTTGCTGAGAAGGGTGAGGTTACTGGGAGCCTCTTCCATGCCTGTGGCAGCAGGGGTGCCCGAAGGCAGAAGCTGTGCAGAACAAGGACTGCTGCTGAAGACCACTTAGTGTGATATGCAAGGTGGGGCCTCCTGTGATCACATTTACATTTAGGTCTGCCTAACATTCCTCCTGTGTGATATTCATGGCAAGATCAAGACCAGGTCTGCTAACATTTCTGTGCAAGCTTTAAAGTCCTGCTAGAGGTTCACCAGGTGCTACTATCCATTCAGTATTGCCACTTCTTAATAATTTAATGTAAGAATGAGACTATTTAGAAATCTTAAAATATAAATTAATTTGGAGAAAAGATTCCTTCCCTGGAAATATTGAAAACAATATTTCAGTAAACCCTAAGAATGCAGAAATCATAGAATAAATCACATGGAAAAGTTACTACTTTATAGAATCTTATGACTTTTAAGGCAGTTGTAAGCCTGCTTATAACTTTTGAATGCATGGAACTTTCAAAATTGTATTGAAACAGTAGATGAAATATTGCTCTGAAAAAAATCTCTGATGGAAACCCATGTAAAGAACTATCTGATGAGAGTCCATCTGGAGTTCCACAGCTTAGATACAACTGACTCTAAAAAGCACCAGCAGAATCAATACAGCAATTGGGTTTTTGCCTTTATGAAAACTTTGATTACATTCTTATATCACGTGGATTTATTTTGCAGAGTACTTTATTCTTGTCGAATTCAGGTATGTTATACCAGAAAGTATTTTTATTACATGAAAATCCCCTGTGACAGTTGCTGTGCAGTTACTTTGATGTGGTGTAACATTATTTTGATATTTGAAAAACAAACCCAGTTACCATATATTGTTTTCCCAAAAAGAGATATGGTGCTCTTATGACTTCATAAATTAAAAGGGACACTGTCTATCTGAGGCATAGCAATAAATGCTATTAAACAAAGGTTGCCCTTTATGGATCTCATAAGATGATGAAGATGGCTACAGGCAATCTGTGAGATGATTATTTTAAAGCAATTTTAGTCTAAGTTTTTCATAAAAGTTAATATTCCAAGCAGCCTTCTCCTCTTTCCTGTGTCTTCTGTTTTTGGGATCTTACAGAGTTTACTGCTATGTTTTTTGTATGCAAATCACTTACTAAAGAAACGCAAAGCTTGACAAGGTGTGTCTATTTCTCAAGGCATGGGGTTTGACCGTAGAGTTTGTACTACATAGAATGGTGCTTAATTAGTGCTAAGCCAGTGATGCATGGTGGGTGGAAGGACTGTCTTGTGATATTCTCCTCAACCCATTGCTAAGTTAGAGCAGTATAACAGAAGTGCATTTTAAAACACAAACAAAATGAATTCTTAAATGTGTACAGATGTGCTTGTAATATTGTTTATATATTAAGTATGATCAGCCTGGAGAAGATCTGGTTCCTTACGGACCGATTGACAAAGGACTGTATAGCACATGTAGATTTAAGGCACAAGAGTCATCTGACATTGTATATGTAAAGTGCAAACCATTAAAATCCTAGTATGTGAACAGAAGAAAAAGGTTGCTATTTCTGCTAGTGCTGTTACTAGCATTACTCTTAGTGTTACTGTTAATAGTCACAAAACTGCAGAAAACTAATGTTGAATTAAACTGTAAAGGCATAATAGTGAAGGAGGAATTAAACATGATTTCTATTGTTTGTCTTCACAGTGATTTAGATAGTCTAAGGAACAATCTATAAATTAGTTTTTCCTGATTTCTATATGCATTGGGAAATATTTTTTTTTCTTTAATATATGTCCTGGTAAGATAAAAAATGTCATCAGGCATATATATCTTTTTATTAACATTGAACTGTCCTTGAGTAGCTCAAATCCTCAGCTTCTAACTCGATACATTTAGAACATTTACCATTGTTGCTTAAGAAAAAATAAAAGAGAATTTTTATTTATAAACTCAAACTAACTTTATATTGCTATTTTAATTTGATTTAATTATTTTAACACAAATTAATTAAATAACTGTTTCTTTTAACTGTTTCTCCATATCAGATTGCTACAGTTCCTTAAACTGCTGTCTTTTACTGCTCACATTGTTGAAGTTATAATATGAGATATAAAATGCTATAAACTGATTCTATAAAGAGAAATTTGTGACTGTTCTCTATTTTAGAATTTTAGCGAGGACAAAACACAATCACAGAATGCAAATTTATTATGAGCCTACTGGATTCCTTATTGATGTGGATAGCAGTTTTGAGTTAAGAGTATTTTAGTTCCATACTGACAGTTAGTGTGCTGCAGATACATAGAAATTTGACTTAGAATTCTGGAAAATTTGTAACCTCTGTAATCATATATGTTACAGATGAAATGGAGCAAATTTAATGTTATTTTGTGATGTATCCTTTATTTTCATTCCTCATTTTTGTTTTGCCTTTCTATGTTGTAGACTTTTTGGAGGAAAGTGTACTTATGATTTTATATGGTACTTAATATCATAAAGATGCTGTATCAGGATGAGTGACAAATAATAGAATGTGCTGTCAGCATTCACCAAGATGAAGATTTTAGGATATAAACATATAAGAAAAAGAAAAGAATCAATATTAAAGGCAAGTTTTCTTTTGCCCTTTTAATATCTAAAAAAACACCCTGTGCACTTTGTTGTTTCAGGTTTTCTGTCTGATTTATAGCATTCATTCATTCATTACACATACATTATGAGAATGTCTGATATTTATTTCTGTGACAAGGTTTTATAATGCCAGTTTAGATTCACTGCTTCATTGCAAATACTCTAAAACTAAAGTTATATTTGCATTTTTCTACAAATGGTAAAATATGTGAATAGAGTGACATAAGCAAATGCTCATATCTTTTTCATCTATGATTAAAAGGTGTGGAAAAATTATTTCAAAACATGACTGACAGTTGGCCATATCATTCAAATTGTCTAAAACATAAAAAGAGAAAGTTATATGTGCCTCTTACCTTATGGTTTCTATTGATTTAATATATAGAAAACATTAGATCAATCAAAAGATTGACATTCAGTATATGATTAAGTGTTATGAAGACAAGTATATTGTTGACAAAGCCTTGTAGTACTGTTCTTTGATTGATTAATGCCAGTAACAGATATCTTTCTATAGATAAGATTTGAAACACTAAACTGATTTTTTGTTCTTATCCCATATAAAATTTGTAATTTTTCAAAAGTAATGAACCGGATTCCAGTACAGATAAAGATTTTTAAAAAGTATTATAAATAGCATCAGAACAAAAATGGATAAGCCAAAAATATTTCTAGTTTAATCCCAGGTGATTACTGGCTAGCTGTCAACTTGTAAATGTCTGGACTTCTTTATACCAGATCTGTCACTAAATTTAACTTGTAAGTAAATAGGGCACATTGTGTGTCCTGTTATTTTCTGTGTGCTAAATGTGACAACTCTCCTCCACAATTTTGCTATTAACTATTTCTGAAACTTTTTTTTTTTTTTTTTTTCTCCGCTGAAGTCCTTTTTTCTTCTCAGGCTATCAAATCCCTGTGCATAAATTTTAAGGCTGGGAATATAGCCAAGCTTCTGGCAGATCATTCCAATATAGTTCAATGTGAAATTGCCACAGCAAATAATATGGCCTGAAGCCTTTCGTTTCCCTAATTGGGCCATATGAGATGATAATGCCCTTTTGTCAGAGCTTATTATTTTAAAGTGTGAATATAAGGGGAAAGTCATCAGGTTTCATTTTGATTTTATTTAATTTGTCTTGAGTGTTGTCAGAGAGCGCTGAATAATTCAGTTTTAGGTCCTTGGGGAACAGACCTTACCATCTACATAAGCAAAAAGTAATTTTTCAGATACTTATGATGTTAGGCATTAAAAATCCTGGGAAAGAAATGTGAATATTAAGATGTTTGGCATTTATTAATCTCTGATTTATATAACTAGTGTAATGAATATTGCCTTATATTTCTAGGTAGTCACAACTAACTCTTTAAAGTAAAAGTATAGCTTTAAAAAATTTACCATCTAATTTTAGCTATAGAATATTTAGATGATGAACAGTATGCATTTTTCCTAAATGAATTAATGAAAATCTATATTCTATCAATGAATACAATGTGGGTATGTAGCAATTGTCCTCTGAAGTCTTTAAAATAACAATACAAATAACCTCATATGCAAATTTGTTCATTAGACCATATGTCTAATAAATACAGATCTACTGTATATTTACTGTAATCTTTTTGGAAGTAAAGTTAGAATACGTAAGTGTATGTGTTTCCTAAAATCTGATTTTTGCTGTGTCTTACAAATTCTCATCAATGTTGGCAGTGCCATTGGCACAGGGGAGCTCTGATCAGGTGTGCTTTAGAGATGTAGATGCTTCACAGTGTTCTTGATGCAGCTTGTGATGTTGATCAGCCAATGCATGATGCTCATCAGGAGCAACATACTCAGCAAACTCTATTGGTGAATTCAAAACAGATAGAGATCATTTCTTGGAATCATCTTGCACTTTAGTCAAGAGTAACGTAACTTTGTCAATAATTATAATATTGTCACAAAATTTTACAACAATACATTTTATTTTGAAATCTGTTGAAACTCAAATGTTGTCCAACAGTGTCAGCTTGTCTGATTCTTCTTTTTTCCTTCAATTGTTTTCTTATTAAAAAAATATTTCTAATACATATGAAAATAAAATGCCAGGAAATGGCGTAAGGTAATCATTGTGTCATGGACTATGTATCTGTAGGAAAAGGGAATACAGGTGACCTTGTCCCTGATAAGTAACAGCTGTGTTAGTTACCCAGTTCAGGCCTCCTCCGGATGAATCACAGCTATATCCAATGAAGATAAGTGTGATGAAAGGGAGTGGGT
>VYZR01011827.1:1453-17064 GCA_013400675.1 Oxylabes madagascariensis | reverse complement strand
AAAGAAGCTACAAATCTCCTTTGGCCCCTTTTTTCTGCTTAAGTACCTACAAGTACCCAATAGTTAATTTCCTGTCAATTATGGGAAAAAATTCTATAAGGAAAAAACCCCAAATCTAACCCCCAACAGTGGGTTAGCTGGTGAGAGGAGAATCATAAAAGAACAGGAACCTTGAGGAAGAGGGAATGAGAGGATCATGAAGGAGAAGGATCCTGGGGCAAGAGAATCACTGCTGTGAGGTCAGTCTGGGTCTGCAGTTAGAGCCTGTTGTAGGAACCTGCAGTCACAGTCTAGCTGGGTAAAAGCCTGCATTCAGAGTGTGCAAACCAATACATGCAGTCACAGTTTAACAGGAAATAACCAGCAGTCAGAGGCTGCAAGGGAAACCTACAGTAGGAGCTTGTTGCAGCCAGAGTCACAGAATAGTTGGGAGACAGGATGGCTGAGCTGTAAAGAGGGATAAAGCAGGAGCCTTTTCCTGCTGTGATAAGCAAGAAGTCTGTGTCTCAGCTCATTTCTACCCTCTAACAAGAGAGCTTCTGCAACATGTATCAACTGATCAAAGAATATAGAGAAAAGGCACAGCAGGAATGGAGAGGAATAGAGTGACAGAATGCTGGACGAAAGAACCCTCCTGATCTTGCAGGATGGGGAAATGAATATAATGGAGCTGCACTCCAACATTTGAATAAAGCAGCTCAAGCTGAGTGCTGCACAGCCATTTTGTCATGCAATGCAGGAGAAAAATAACAGTAAATGCAGCAAAGGAATCCAATGAGAAATTCAGGGATGAGGAACTGTTCCTGGGTTCTATAAAGCAGTTATCACAGTAGACGAGGTGAAGATCATTGTACTGTCATTAAGAATGGATAAGGGCTGCCAAAAATCCAGAGTTGGTAGTGGCTGTAGATAAGCAGCAGAGGTCAAAAGTGGAGTTCAGTGAATTTCAGGCTAAAGGAGACAAAATTCTAAAGTGACAGGAAGCCTGTTATGATACCTAACATTTCCTACTTTTTAATCAAGCAGGAGTGTTGGTAGTTGAAAGAATGATGTTTCTCCAAGCAATTTTTCTCTGTTTGAAAGAGGAAGATATAGTGGAACTAGCGGTCACTTGTCATGTAGCTGGGAATGGGTTCTGAGCCAGAGAAGTCGTAGCTGTGTAGGTATGAGACCAAACATTAATGAATTGCTATCAAATAGCATATGGTCTTATGACATAGTTTCAGACCACAATCTTGGATTTTTATATTTCTCATTCTACAGAGAAAATATAAATTGACATGCCAAAACACCAATTTTTTTTACAGTGAATAAACTGTGAGCAGGAAGACCTGTAGCATTCCTTTTCTTCAAAGGAGACGGATGTGTGAAAATATTGATGTGTTTCACAATTCAGTACATAATAAGGCTATAAGGAGTCCTTTAAACATTAGCCTGAGCTCCTGTGACAGTGGTAAAATTATATCAGGCTTGAATATAAAATTTAATTTGAATAATTAAGTCTTCCATCCTCCATTAGGCAAGGGAAGAAAAAAAAATTCCAAAACAAGAACAGGAACAATCAAGCCACAGTCAATGTCTGGAGCTTTTGCAACAGCAGGTGGTTTATTAGGGAATTTCAGAATTTTTTTGTAAAGAAGGGGGTAAATGGAGAATTTAAAAATTAGATATTTTGTTTCAATTAAAAGAAAAAAAAATCTCTGGTCTAATGGGATGTTGAAGAATGTGGTTATTGTGTTAAGTCTTTAAATTAAATAATATTTTAAAATATAAATATTAAATGCAAACTGTTCTTGCATCAAAAATAACTTCATGGTGTATATGAAGGGATGCACAGCTCTTCTACAGGAGCAGTGAACACTTCACCTGGCACAGGTCTCCCAGCAAGCCCGGATAGAATGTCTCCCTCAAACTGCTGTTGTTACAAGCCAGGCTCTCCAACTCTGGCACTTAGACTGGCACAAGAACATGAACAGCCAGGAGCAGATGGCTGCAATTTTGCTAATATGACAATATCCATCCTGTGACTCCGTGTGTTTGACTGTATCCACATTCACAAGATGATACATTCCCCTGGAGATATTAACACTGTTTCTGACTTATGCTGGACTAATAGCTGTCATCAATACCTGGTCACTACTGTGGCTAAGCTTTCCTTTTCCCTATTACTGGAAAGACTTGGAGTGCCATGATTTTCTGGAAAAAAAAATATCACTATCAATAAAAATCTATTTTATAGGCTTATTAATTTCCATGACATTTTACACATTTGTTTTCCTGCTCAAGTAAAAATATCCTGAAATGAATATTAACAGGAAAATCCCAGGTGATAAGGGCTAGGTGCACTGTACTTACCAAGTGTGGAAGATGCAAAGAGAACAATTAATCAAAACAGATTAGAGATGGTTTGGGTTTATATTTCATGTGTCTAATTTTCATCATACTTAACAATGGGATTCTACCTGTAGAATACCATAAAGAAAGATATTAATTTCCATTTCAAATAGCAGAAAAAGGTAAAAGCAATGGTGTGATGTGTCTGAAATATGCTTTGAGGGAAGGGAGAGGGAGGCGGTTTTGTCCAACCAGTTGGATTCCAGTGAGTCACCAACCAGCCTGGGAGCCTTTGGACTGTGGTGCTGGCAGCTGTACCACAGATGATGGGCATTCAGACATAGGAACATCAACATTTATGATGGTTATTTTTCAGGCAGTATGAGGATATATCATTTACAAGTGTTGTAGAAAATCTTTTTTTATGCTATGAAAATACTGACCATATTCTAGGAGGCACTAGTCAGCCTTTGTTAGCCACGATTTTTATACTGAGGGGATGTGACTGTTGATTATTCTACCATCATCTTTAAAACCCCATGGAGGAAAGTGAATGTGGATGTCAAAGTGGCAGCTGTTTAGACTAGAGACCTACAAAAGGAGGAAGCTGTATTTTAAAGCACCACCTTCTATATCTCTTGGAACAGTTGTATGTGCAGCTATTACAATGATTTAACATCCATGTAAGCCTTTCCTGCAGTCGCTGCATAACACAGTTTCTGTCTGTGAATTATGGACATTAAAAACCAATTTTCTCCTAGGCTAGCTGTTGTTTCCTATTTGAAAATATTCTTTTTGTATTTCCCTGAAATAGATATGTCTTGTCATGAAAACTTCCCAAAGCTTTAGCAGACTGTGAAGAAGCCTTTGGTTAAAGGCATTAATAGGTTTTTGAACAAATGTACTAGATTTCTGAAAATTATACAAGAATGTCAGAATTCAGCTTCAAAGCAACTAATATACAGTATTTTAAAGGGAAATCATGCTTAAGTGCAATCACAGGATTTCTTTCTTAATTACATAATGGTTCATTCAAGTAATTAAATATTCTCCTTTTGGGAAGCACATGGGAGGTCAATAGAAGACCATTTTCTTTTGTATATAATCATGCTTGTATTTTCTGAGTGTGCCTGAGGGAATAATTTTGTCACTTATTTATTTTAAATATTCAATATATGACAATTACCGTGTACTTCTGACTTACTGGAAAGAAAACCAAAACTGTACATAATGCAAAGTTTGTTTAGTATGTCCCTCTTCTGTGTTTAATGAAATATAAAATCTACTTGCATGGTATCAGAATTACCACTAGGACTCTTTTTATATGTGTCTGTTCACACCTGGGTGATTATACACATATTGGTGCAAAAGAGAACAGATATGGAAACCCCATACGAATTTCTAGTAATGTGGGTTGGACTTTTTTGTTATTATTTTTAATTAATTGCTTGCTTTTGCTAAGAAGGCAATATTAGGGACAAAACTAATGATACATATTATTACCTCATAAACAAATGGAAGTATGAAAGTTATCAAAGATGGAGAGCTGGCACAGAGAGCTGGACTGGGGAAGCTAAACTCAGAAAAGGAACCAGAAGTGATTTTGCAAAGGGAAATGTGGTTTTATGAAGGGTTTTATAGGAAACATTGATTTAACCAAGGTTATTGTAGCTATCCATCTTCATTATGACCACTGCAGCCATCTCTTTCTTTATTCAAAGGTTCAAAAGCTAGTCCTGAGCCTCTCTTCTGGTTGTATCAATGACCAAATTATTTCAGTTTTTGACTTTATGAAACATATATCCTAAAGTGACAGCAAACTGGCCGTGGCTGTAGTCTGCTATTGCACATAGTTACCTGTGAAGTCTATTGCAATGCCATAAGCTCTTGACCATCCTCACCTGGCTTGGTATTAAAAGGTTTCTGTCCCTTACTGTCATTCTCTTTCCTAAAAAGGCTCTTCTAATGAAAGCTGTGTGTGCAGCCATCCCTTCTCAGTGGTGGGCTCATTCTCTCGCTCCATAAGCAAAAAATGAGAACAAGTTTTCTCTATTTAATTTTGGTGATTTCTTTTTTCTTTTTATTGCAGAGAGAATGGAAAGGAAACAATGCACAAAAAGAGGGAAACAAGACATCATGGGATGCACTTGGCAAAGCATCACTCTTCCCCAGCAGCTGTGTGCAATTGTACTAAAGATTGCCATCAGCTTCATAAAAAAAAAAATAGACATTTTTCCTTGTTGCCAGCTGAAATTCACTTATGGGGAAAGTAACTGAAAGAAACTGACAGTAGAGGCCATTTAGCACAGGGAGCAGATTTGTAGGGGACAGAGTTTTGGCACACAGGACATCTCACCATCAGTCATCTGGAAAACTGTTGCCAGCTGATAATAGGCTTTATCCCAACTGGGGTTTTGTTGGCTTTCTTGGGGTGTGGTTGGGTTTTTTTTTTAGTTGGTTGGTTGTTTGGTTGGTTGGGTAGGTTTTTTTCCTTTTTTTCATTAAATGTGTATGAGTCTTATGCTACATGGGCCCCTTTGGGATGTTTAAAATGTAAAATTTTTTATATAGAGAAACTTACGAGTACACCAATCCCTCTTTGAATTTGCATGGGTTTCACAATCAACATTTCTGTAATTTGATGATTCTTTGAGTGTAAGGGATGATAGATTTGCCAGGATATATATGAAAACTTTGATACATATGTATTTGGGAAATGGCTCTTTGCGATATAGGAAATTGCAAGCATAAGAAAGTAATGGGGTTCAGTAATTTTTACTTGATTGCTTTAACTTGTTTCTTCCTCACTAGGTCCTTCTAATTGAGAAGTAAATTTAGGAGTGAGAATTTAAGAAGACTAGGAATGAACATTCATTTTATTTGAGCAAAATGAGCAAGTTCATTTTGTTAAGCTTTACAGCTGATTGTGTCATTTGTGACACCACATAGTGATTTCAATGGGAATGCAGGTGCCTAAGATGGATTCATATTTTTAAACACTGCTGATTTGGATTCTCTGCAACTCTTTCTCTTTGGAGGCAGAAATAGAAATGGCTTAAACAAAGGAATTCTTAAGGAATGGATTTTTTTTGTATCAGTTTTGCTCTAGGAAGCAATTTCATGTTGCGACCTTCTTAACATATGGAATTCTGTGAAGTTTTGAAAGCTTTTTAGACCATAATTACAAAACCATGTTTGGGTAAATTATTTCTGTATTACATTTTGACTGGATTCATAAGACTACACGTCGTATTTGCTGCACTAAAAGTTGCTTTTCACTCTAGAAACATTCATGTGCCAGCTTGACTGGGACAGATTAGTAAACCTTGTCTTTCGGTAGTGGGCTTGAAAGTTATTTGATTCAATGTGTCCTAAAGCATAGACAGCATGATAGCCTTGAGTGTTTCGTACTATTGTGAGGAATGTAAATGTTATATTCATTCCAGCATATATTACTCTTGTCTATAGATACCACTTGTTCTCCACCTCTTGTCTATATATTCTTATTTTTTTCTCGTTATCACGGGAAGTTAACATTAACAAGAAACATAATGTTTAGGAATGCTTAGGAAAGCATTAGAAGAATGAGCTGCAGTAACAATGTACAAGAAAGCTCAAGGGCAGAAAATGCCTTTACTTTACTAACATAAAATTAATTAAAAAGAAGACTGAGTAAACATTTCTTCATTAATTAACTGAATTATGATCATGAAATCAGACTCATATTTCTTGGATAATTTAGTGAAGAGGGGGGATTCTTATCACCTGAATCTGGAATCGAATGTTCTCTGTGCTGGAATCACACGTCAGCCTCTTTGTGCTGGAGACATGCTTTTGCACAGAAAACTCCTCTGTCTTTCTTACCATTAGGAAGTACCTGCTCAGCTAGATCTTTATAGATCTTTATATACTTTTGTGCTCAGCAAAATATGGAGAGAGATATATTATTAAGTGCAAAACCATTGGGTCTCGATCCTGACCTGAACGTAAATGTTTTGCTAGTATATAACACCACCACTTCCTCATGGTACAACTAGAATTAATTAAATGGGTGATTCTTATTCCTTAAGAGGGGACAATCACCTTCTTATGCAGGGCAGACTGTACCTGCTCTGTACATCACCATGATGTACTCTGATGAGTACTTTAACATTATTGACTTCTGTGAATAATTGCAGAGGTAAAGGTTTTTGGGTCCAGCATTTAAGATGTGTTAATTGCCTTTAGTTTCACTTCTGCCAACTGGAACTTAGATCTCAAATACTTATGGAGAGGTATATATTATATATACCAATTATAACATATATACAGAAAAAAAGGGCCAAGTTGATGAAGTAGAATTATTTATATACTTGGAGCAATACTTAGTATAAGTGCTAAACCATAACTTTAGTCAGGATTACAGAATAACAGGTAAACTCATAAGCCCTTGACAACTTTTATTTGAAAACCTTTCTCCATAGGTTTATAAGCAACATGGTATGGAAATAATTACTTTAAAGTAGTTTAAGCTTACTTTAACCTCTTTTGATAAATGTAAATAGATTTTAAATTTCCATCTTTATGACCTAAATACAGAAATTGTTTTTTAAAACAGCTTCCAAGATTTTTACTTTAGGTTTTTCTGTGAAGCTTCAAATGAAATACTCTTCTATTGGAAAAAACCTCTGATACTGTTGCCTAAAGTTTAGGCTTTTTTCCAGATGTTAATTATCTAAAATGTCTAGATTTGTGAGCTTGATAATGTAAGCAATTATTTCTGGTGTTTTGGAGGGATATTTTTAACTGTATATTCCATAATGTAGGAGCCATACCTATTTTTTTCAGGGCCATATTTCTGTGGTATTATGCCTTGTGGTACAAATAAACATTTCTGAATGAATTTCCTTAGTGTATTGCTGGTAGTTCAAAGGTGTCTTGGCTATGAGGTGTGTTCCCTTACCAGAGATTTTTGGTGAGAGCTTTACAGAAGAAACTTTCTGAAACTGAGGTGACTCTTGCAAAAAAATGACATAATAAAAGCTAAATATTTTTGGGTGGATTCTGCTCAAATCAGATCTCAGACCATGGTGGGGTAGGAAGAAGAAGACGTACAGCAGGACCGGGCGTAGTAGCATAATGGCCGAGACAGGGTAATGGGCAACTGTTCTACCTATAGTGTCAAAAATGCAG
The DNA here is from genome assembly GCA_013400675.1 of Oxylabes madagascariensis. Lineage (NCBI taxonomy): Eukaryota > Metazoa > Chordata > Aves > Passeriformes > Timaliidae > Oxylabes > Oxylabes madagascariensis. Next base: position 9,558 of record VYZR01011827.1, on the reverse strand, counting down.
TAATTTGTAACCAGTGCATTTTTAAAAATAAATTTCTGCACATTTTAATGTCTGTGTGCTGGTGCTATACACAAACTGGTGTCTCCACACTAGACTTTCACAAATAAAATTTTAGTCTTATTTCCTATATGGTATTAAGTGGGACTTCATACTTCAACCAAATCCTTTGTTTCAGACAGAAAGTCCGAAAAATTTGGAGAATTTTGATGGCTGAAGTAATCTATTGTTGTAGTGCGTTAGACAGTAGGTTCACTTTGTTATTATTTGCACTGGGTGTTTTGGTTTTTGCACACAAACTGTATATATGCACATGGGACAATTCCATATGTATTTTCCCTGTTCCCTGGGTCCAAATTACCTGGCCCACCCCAACCCCTCCCATCTGGGTCCTGGTCACCCTCCCTTCTGGCCTGCCCATTGGCGGGGTCACTCCCCCTCACCCACCCCTGTTCCCCTGGGCATAAAACCCGGGGGGCAAGCACAAGGTTCTTTCTCTTCCGCCCTTCCTCGCTGTCCGGTGACTGGCTCTGATACCTGGGGTCGGCACCACAACAAAACCTTGGACGGCAACCCAGGAAAGGAAGAAGAGCTGTCTCTTTTGTCTTTTATCTTCATTCTCTATCGAGGCCCTGTGCCTCAGGGGTGCTGAGCTAGCCAGTATTGGACCCCTGAGAGCAGCAGGACCTGTGATAATCTATCATGATTGAGGCAGTTCTTTAATGTGGAAAAAATGAGTGCAGAATGGTTACTTGTTCCTGGTCCTCAAAAAAACAGGTCTTGACCATGCTTTTCTGCCACTTAATTTGATCAGGATGGTAGAGAAAATTTAACAGTATTACAATGGCACATATAGAGATTGGTAAAACCACAAAAACACAATGCTATCCTCTCAAATCACTTCTGTGTACTCTTTAGATCCACTTATCCAGAAGTCTTCAGTGCTTGATCATCAATACAACAATTTCATTACAGGTGGCAGACTTTTCTTGCAACAATTGTAGGTAAAAAGGCAATCTTCACTGATTTTCTGCTTTGCCATTTATAGGATATTATGTTTATTTTCAGTGGAGCATAAAAGGAAGTGTGTCAGTATCTTTGTATATACACTCATGTATAGGTGCTGTAAAGATTGAGGTTCTAGAGCTTGCTATGGCCCTTGTTCTTGAAAGATGAATTGTCACATAAATTAAATTGCAGCACGTATTTCAGACCAGAGTTTTCTCACCTTATGCTACACGTGTTGTTATCATTTCATTTAGTACTTTGCCAAGAGCTGCATTTGCCATGTAGCCTTGAACTATACTCTCAGATATATCAGATGCTTTTTTTGTGTAATACAACTGTATCTAAAATTATATTTACAAATGTGTATTGCATAGCCTGGTTCACAAGTACAGACATACTCCAGTAGTTATCATTTGTCCTCCACTTTTCCTCTTTTCCTTCATAGCTAATGGATCCTGTTCCCTGTTAATATATAAATTGATGGAATTACTACATTATAAGAAAAAAATATGTTCATAGAATGTTGAATGCACTGTTGTGATGCCATCATAAAGCTTATTTCTCATATCTATTATTTTGTTTTATGAGAGAAGGGTCAATTTTAAAGATTCCCTGAAGAAAAGCAAATAAATATTAGTGGACAACTGGTAGTTAATCCTTGTGAAAGTGCAATGCTATCTCCTCCTTTTGCAGTTACTTAGATGAGAGAAATATTTTGAGCTGTTCTCATTTTAACTTGAATAAATGAGTAGCCTTAGAGGAATCAGTAAGTGAAAATGCTTCTTTGAAGACTGAACCATCCTATCATGAAATATACACATTCAGTCAAATAATTTAAAATAAATAAGTAAAAAATAATAACAATAATAAATGACAACAATAATAATATTAATAAATAAAAAATAGTAAACATTTTGCATTCTCTTATCACTAAGTTCGTCAATCCTTCTCTTCATTTCTCTGGTTTATCCTGAATCCCTTAGGCAAAGAAAGATGTAATATCATTTCTTTTCTCAAGGAAAACATAAAGTTTGACATCATTTATCTCCTTAAGAACTCACACTATTTTGCTTCAGTGTTATACAGATGCAGTGGGTTTATGTAGTACAGACAATGAGAATATTTTATGATATGTGACCCTTTGACATGCGTATTCAAAATATTCTCTACAGGAAGGAAAATTTTAGCTTTTTCTCTCTTCCAGAGAGCTTGCATCTGGATAGAAATTATGGCATGGTGGGGTAAATGCACAGAAGTGTTGTGATGCTTGACTGAAATGTGCTTTTCTGTAAAAGGTATCTGCAGGGTGCCTTGAAGGACGTATTTCTCTGAAAGGGAAATTCTCAAAAAACTGCAGCCTGAAGAGAAATCCATAAATGCTGGTCAATGGGAAGTGAAAGGAGGAATTTACTGAGGACAGTATATTCCAGTAGGTGGGATGATATAAAATTCATGTTTTTCTATGTACTTCTGGGACTAAGCTACTTAATGTTATAGTTAGGGATTAGAGAATTGAATCTCTCGCAGAGATGTGTGGTGGGATATGACTATCTTAATGGCAACCAACAATTTTGAAATCAAGATATGCATCCAGAGAAACAGGAGTCCCCTTCAAGTTTTGCTCCATGAATAATGTCTACATGATCTAACAGTGAATTGTAGATTAAAACTACAGGAGGTCTTGGCTTGCCAAACTGTTATCCTACTCACTTTCTAATATGCAGAAAAACATTGGAGCTATTTAAGTTTGCTATTGAAATGCAAGACAGTTTCATAAGAAGTGTGTATGTATTTTCTATTTATGGATGCAGAAGAAAATACAAGAATTAGTGTAAAGTTCTTTCTACATCTTAAGAAAAGATACAGAAGCTAGAGTGGCAGATATAATCACCAAAGACAAAAGAATCCTAATGATCTTATAGAGATGCCTGAGAGGAATCTTTGCTCTAAAGGGAGAGTGCTAGCAGAGAGATATAATGAACCCCTACATAAAATGATACAGAGGTGGAAAATGATGTAAGGCAGTGAAATGTTAAAACAAAAAGAGATAGGAAAAAGAATAAAGAAATAAATACACAATAATTTAACCTTGATATTCACAAAACTCATTTTGTTCTATAAAAAAGTGGTGAAATAAATTTAAAAAGTGCACAGTGGACTCAGGAGAACAACTGACCACGAGCTGAATTTTCAAAGGAAGGAAATGAAGGAATGAGAGAACTAAGTAACTATAGTAAATTGCAGGTAGGTGTTTGAGTCTTAGATTAAGGAAATGGAATAATATACTGCCCTCTGCATCTCAGCAAAATGATATCATAGTAATACTTTTGGATGTTTGAAAAAAAATACTTGCAATGTGAATGAAGGATTCACACAAAAATTCCTGATATGACTAAAGACCATTTCTGGACCAAAAAGGGCCTTTTGTGCTAGGGGCAATGCAAGTGAAAAGAAACCATGAATGCAGTATCTAAAACACAATGTAAATGAGTATATAGATGATTTGGTAAACAAGCATTGGGCTTAGAGTTTATACACTAAAGCACATGAAAGTAGAAGTATAGTAAAGAAAACTAACAATGGTATTAAATAATATTAATTATGATTCTAATGTTGAAAAAATAGCTGTACTCCAGGTGCAAAGCTCCCCTATACAGTTTTTATTTTTTTTTTGTGATCGTGAAGTCTATGCATGAAGCAGAAATTTAATAAAAAGCAGAAACTTGAAAAAATGCCAGAAATTAATCTGAGATGCAGAATAAAAAGGGAGAGTTTTGCTGAAGTTCTAAGGGTGTGGATAAGTGTTCTTTCTCCTTTATCATTTAGACCTGGGTATTTGCTAGTTGCTATCAGGAATACTGGGCAAATTAAAGAACTATTCAACAATAGTCAACATGATAAAACAGAAATGGAGACCATGAGTGAGAGCACATGTTTCCTGAAGAGGAAAGGCTCAATTTCTCACACATAAATTGAGTAAACAGTTTCACTTGTAAAAACATGTTTAAAACTGTTGCTAAAAAAACTCAGTTGGACCGTAGAGGTTGACATTTATGGAAGAAAGACCTCAGGCCAAAAATTGCTTTTCTGTTCTCCTGCAAAAGCACATTCAGAACTGCTGAATTGTAAATAATAGTTTCTTCCTCCTTTGTTCTGATTATGCAAGAAATCTTTGGTACTGTTGACTAAGTAATACTAACATGAGGCACAATGTGGGTTCTCTTGCAAAGCAACAGGCACTAATAAAAAGCACACAAGAGGATTTCTCCAAATAGAACTAGTAAATAGGCAGTAATAAGGTATGTATCCCAGGGTTTTTTTCACAGTTATGACCTTTGATCCCAAGCTAGGTTCATAATACATCTTGCTTTACCACTTGAAAGATATCGTAAAGCTTTTTGGGTCATTTAAAAATCACAGTGATGGGTACAAGGGGGGTTAGCATAAACACATGAGTCTGGCTTCATTCCCATTTCAATTAACTTGTTCTTTTATTTTAAATAAAACCCAGAAAATTAACAATAAACAGAAAATTAATCCAGGAATATCTTGGGCATCCCAGTATCTGTCTGATTCTCTGGGAAAGCAGGAGACCAGTTTCAGACCACTGCCCCAAAGAGTCAATCCAAAAGATTTGAAGTGACCTCATCTCTTTACCCATGTGAGTACATGGCTATAGAACAGCTTTCTTTGTTGGAGCACAGTTAAAAAGGAGCTGGAGAAAGCACAGCTCTGAAGCTGTGGGGTCATGGGATCATACAGGCAAGAGAGACGATGACTGCATTTGATTTCAGAGCCAAAATCCCTTTGATGACACCAATCTTCTCTTCACAAGTGTTTTCCTCTTTTTCCCATCTCCTCTGTGGTCTACTGGCTGATGCTATAGCAGCATTACTGAGCTAACCCTTCAGCAGCTGCAGGACAGATCGCTGCTTCTGGTGGCCATTGCTAAACACTTAGCCAGACTGAGCCACGTCTCCTGATGAGATAAATCAGCACTTCAGTGGATAAGTTCCTCCTATTTCTTTTATCACTATCAGTTTGCTGTCATGTCTCCCTATGTGTGGTGGTGGGTTTTTGATAAGTTTTGATAAGTTATTCTCTTGATAGTTTGTTCCTGTTATCCCGCCGGTGTCTGGTTTTTACCCCAGATTTTCCCCTCCCCTGTCCTTTTGTCCACCTCTCCTGACCCTGCCCTGTGTTAACCTGGGGCCAATCACCTTCCTGCCCTAACCCCTCTGCCCCCCAGTTTAAATGTTAGCACGGGACCCTGGTCTCTCTCTTGCACCACCCTTTGGAGAATAAAGACCTCTGGGAGAGTCCTCTCTGACTCTTGCTTCGAACCTAGGTGCCGACAATACACAGAAGCTGTAGAGAGCAGCTTTGCTCTACACTGCAGTTTGGGGGCAGCCACTCTTGGCATGTTGCCAGGGTGAGAGCTAGCTGGGATTCTCCAGCTGCGGTGTCAGCTGGTGCCCAGTGTGGGCAAGCCCAAGCCCCAGGTAGAAGAGACTGTTCCTCGCCATTGCTGCCATGCGCGCCACCCTACCGGAAGTGAGACCGCGTGCCGCGCCGGGGCCGCTCCGTTGCCACCGCTGCTCAGCCCACACAGCTGCTTGGCCTGCGCAGCCACTGCTGCGTGCTGAGCCCGTGTTGCCGCCGCAGCAGCCGCTGCTGTGTGCTGAGCCCGCGCTGCGCTGAGAGACCCTGCTGCCGCCCCGTGCCGCCTTGAGAGGCCGTCCTGCAGCGCCGGAAGACTGCGCGCTGCTCGCCACCCGCCGTGCCCTGTGGCGCCGAGGATTTTACAGTCTGGTGCGTCAGTACCTCTGCTCTGTCAGCTTGTTGCCGCTGTTAGAGGGAGGAGAGACAGCCTTTCAGTCTTTGGAAAGGTCTCTCCTGATTTTGGAGACCTTCCATGCAGCCGTTTATTTCCAGAACTGTCAGTTTGGTGAGTGCCTGACTGTATGGTAGGTGGAGGGTACAGGTGTTAGCCCCACAGGAGTGGGAGCATGTGGTACCATGTGGCAGACGCGTCGCAAGGCGCCAGGGTAGCTGCTGAGTTGACTGCGTACCCCTGGATGGATTCCTGGGTTTCTTTTGCTTCTATTTTTTTTTCCTTTTACTGCAAGGAAGGGCCGGTCAGTTGTTGTGCAGGCAAGAATGGGTGCTCGCCTCTATGTGCAACACAGAAAAGTGTACCTCCAACTTGGGGATATCCTGGTGGGAGGAAAAATGGGGTTTTCAAAGGGCTTGTTAAAGAGATTTGTCTGGTGGTTGTTTTTTCATTTCCCACAAATGCATTTGAAAGATGTTAGAACTGTGAATTTTTGGGATGCAATAGGGACTGTATTGACTGGGCTGACCACAAAGGGAGATTCTTCTGGAGATAAATTTTATCCCTTGTTTGTGACAATTCAATCAGTGGTCAGAAACCAGGAAAGAGAGAGTGAAATTGTAGAAACAGCCATTGCGACCACCCACAGTTATGNTTTTGACCAGTGTGATTGAAGAGGTTCGCCTTTGTTTCACCAATCAAATTGGTTTGTGTAAAATACTATACAAGAGAGTCCCATCTCAAAAAATAAATTTTATTTTTTCTAGCCTTCTGATCAAGAGTTGTGCCATTGTGTTGAGCATCAAACGACAACCTAGCCCCTCCCATCCCCCTGGTACTACCCCTTCTTCTGCGTCACCCCCTTCAGCTCCTCCCCCTGTGTCAGTCAACCCGACCCCACCCCTGGATCAACCCATGGATCCTCCCTTTGCTCCACCCCAATGACATCACCAGGATCTCTGTCCCTGTGGTAATTCCACCCATGTTTCTGCCTCCTTTTCATGTAGTTCCACACACGCTCTTCCCCCATCCGGTTCCCACATTCTGGAACCTGGAAGTGACTGACTCAGGGACCTGAACCCGGAAGTGGATGCCATTCCTTTTGCTGCTCCTGTTACATAAAATTGCAGGTCACGCCATCCTAAATGGAAACCTTTTTCGTATCAAAATAGAAAGGAACTTTGCAGAGCTCGGAAAGAATTTGGTAGCAAAGGTGAATTTTTTTAAGACTTATTAAAGGCCACTTTCTCATGAAATGTACTGGTCCCTAGTGACCTAAAGGATTTGTTTTCATGTTTACTCACCCCTGCAGAATATATTCTGTGTGAAATAACATGGAAAAGATTAATTGAGGATTTACTTCCTGAACTCTTGCAAAGCACTGACTGCGCAGTTGATGTACAAAGTAATCCGATTACAATTGAACATGTAGTGGCGAAGGTGAATGGTCTGAGACATGCACGCAGGCGCTGGGGGTATAACTCGGCCTGTATTAAATCACATGAAGGATACTGCCTAAAAGGCATTTCAGATCATGCCAACTGAAGATCCTAGGCAGAGTTATGTCTATAAAACAGTCCCCTTCTGAACCTTTCCTAGATGTTGTAGATAGACTTTGTGCAGTGGTAGAAAACCAGATAGAGGACCAGGAGTTGCAACAGAAGATGATCCTGGAAGTGGCACAAAGCAATGCCAATGATGCCTGCAAGAGGATCATCTTGGGGCTTCCTATTTCTCCACCTCCAACCCTGCATCTCCTCATCGAGACCAGCAGAAAGTGAGCCATAATTGACCCCGATGAACAGTGGAAAGGACCCAAGCTCAGAGGCAAGATTGCAGCACCAGCCACCATTCCACCTCGACCACCAGTGGGTGGGAGTGTCAAATGTTTCCAGTGTGGGCAGGATAGACATTATGATGCGTTTTTGTCTCTTTAGGAATAAACCACCATACACAGTGGTGGGAGCAATGGGGAAGGGGGAGAAAGAGAATGCTGCAGTTCCAGAAAACTAGGGGAAGAGTGCAAACCTGTCCTGCATGAATAGAAAAATGGGACAGGCTGCTGGGTTGTTGGGGTTGGGGAGCAACTCAATTCTGGGACCCTAAGGAACCTCAGGGTTGGTCACAACCAAGAGTATATGTGAGCCATTTAGGCTTGAGTTAACAACAGGTATGGTTTTTGACACACTGGACTGGCAAGTGGTCACTGTTGAGCCTGGACAGGTGACCAACCTACAGCAGACTGACAGTAAGTACCTTGTTTTGG
>VYZR01011826.1:13839-34098 GCA_013400675.1 Oxylabes madagascariensis | reverse complement strand
GTCACTCAGCTCTCCTCACACAGCACGGACACAAAACAAATCCTTTTCCCAATGCACACCAAGGACAACTGTTCCAAGTGTTCAGGCCCAAAAGCACAAACAAGGCTGGGCTGGAGGGAGGAACAAGAAGGATGGGACTTCATCACCCGCAGCTGCAATTGGACAATTCAACCCCAATCTGCAAATGGCCCCAAACTGATCCAAGTGTGAGACCTGGGGAGCGTTTGTCCATTTTGTGCCCATTTTGGGTCCACCTTGGGTGTGGGCCTGGCCAGGCTCTTGTCCTGCCCAAGGTGTGTCCTTCAAGGCCTTTCAATAAATATCTGCTTTATTCTCCAGCTCTGCCCAGCCTCTGTTCCAGCTCAGCCTTCCCAAGGCATCACTGGGATTCTGGGATTCTCTGTGGCTGCAGTCTCCTGACCAACACCTCAAAAAGAAGGAATTCCACTTGCCCTTCCCAAATGCCTTGCCTGGAGCTGGGATTGGCCACGTTCAAGCCATGGGTTTAAAACCTTGGCACCAAATCTCCTCCACCTGCGTTTGCTTTAAACTCTGCCTTATTACCAGCTTAATAAAAACTGATATTAATGTCTTCATTTCATTCTGCAGGGGCTGGGATTATGAGCCTGGCAGCCGCCCAAGGGTTTTGCTGCAAATTGCACGGCAAAGGCCTCGTGCAAATGATATTTCATCCCTCGGGTTATGAGTAAAGGGATTTTTCATAGGCAAAGGAGGGAAATAAAGGTGATTTTTGAATAAAAGAGGGTGACTGAAGTGCTACCTTTTGGTGAACCAGAACTGCTCAGACAGCAGAGTTTCCTTGATTATTTGGACTTAATTTTTTCTGGTGAGGAGCTGTAAAATATTCGGCTGTCACCACAGACATGAGGGTGAGAGTCCAGTGGTTGTGGTCACTCCAGTGACCCTCCAGTGGTTGGGGTTTTTTTGTACATGGTGCCTTATTTTGTCCTTTATTTGCTGAATTCCCAGGTACAAGAATAACCTGACTTGCAGACTGTTGTTTTTATTCAAAAATCATTCTTTTTTCCTTACAGGAATAAAGAAACACTTGAAAACATGATGACCTAAAGCCTCTAAAATCAAAATTCAAACCAAAGAGATGTTGTTGTTGCCAGTGATTTAGACTCATGGAATCATGGAATGGCTTGGGTTGGAATGGACCTTAAAGAAGAAATTCCAACCCCTCTGCCATGAGCAGGGAATCTTTTACTTGATCAGGTTAGAAATAGAATATTAAATTATTTTTCTCTTGACCTTTTTTTTTTTTTTTTTTACTCACTTTTGGAGTCAGGGGCTGCAAAACAAGGCCATTATTGCACCCATACCCCACAGCCGAGCTCAGCTGAGCAAATTCTTCAGGATCAAGTCCCAATTTCCCCTAAAAACTCCATTAGCAGCTGGTCCTGTCAAACCATTCCTCATATTTTTGCTGTCAATGCTGTCCCTGGCGAGGTTTCTGACCTCAGAACTTCACGCTCTCATTTCCAGTACTGGTGGCCTTGACTTGACCAACTGGATTTTTATTCTGGTAACAACTGGGTGAGTGACACTCAAATTATCACAAAAACCGGGTCAGGGACACTGGAATTATCAAGGAAAATTGTTCCATTTCCGCTGACTCTTGCACTTAAATTTTAAGACCAGGGGCTCAGCCCTGGGTGCTGTGATCAGTGAACTCTCTCCACACTCAGTGAGTATTTTACAACAGCTTTATGTGCTGCCATACCCCTCACTTGAGTTATTCCTGCTTTAAAAACGTTAATTCTGCAGGGCTGGTGGCTTTGGAAATTACTGGGTTTGTCAAAAATGTGGCTTTGTGTTTCCTGTCTCGTCCTTTTCATCACTTGCTGAAAACTTTTGAGATTTAATTCTTCAAGAATCTTCAAAATTCTTCACCAAAGGCTCCAGTTCTTGTCCATGGTTTGTTGGAATTATTGGGATTTGTGTTACTGATTTCAACGTGGGCAAAATGGGGGCACTGAGAACCCAATTTATTCATCCCTCCACATCCAACTCCTCAATAATTTTCCAACCGCAACCCATCGTATCCAATGGAAAATTATGTTTAGGTTTTTTTTTTTGTACCTTCCATTCACTGAAAATTTCATACAGATAAAAAAAGTAACAAAAAATATATAAAATCCCCCAAAATTTCTAAATTTCTGTCACAAAATTAACTATTTTTTTAAGTTTAATGATTTTAAAGTACTTATTTTTTATTAATCCTTGATATCGAAATAACACAAGAGATATGACAGATTCTGGTGCTGAGGATTAAATCCCAGCCGAACGTCCCATTCCATTCCCACTCCATGGAAATCCAAAATCCTGGGATTGTAAAGAGCAGGAATGCACAAATGTGGGGTTGTCTGGAATTTTCTTCCACGTTGCTCTTGCTGCTGTTTATCCTTGTAGGAAGGATATTCCGGCTGCCAAGGGTCAGGATCACAGTTGTGCCTTCCCTGCGGCTCCGTGGCATCACCGACACCTCCCTTGACTCACGGGAGGTGCCACAAAAGCCATTAAATGTCACAACCAGGCCTGAAGTCACCTCTTGGCAGGTGGAGCAAGGCGGCTCTCTCCAACCATTCCAATTCCGGGGAGAATTGGCAACCCCAGGCATTTCTTTCCCGGTTTTAGCACGGCTTATTTCAAAGAAAAGCAGAATTAGGAACGCGCCGTTCATCCCTGCCCAAGTTTTGATTGTTTTCTATACACACATCCACATTTTGTCTCATGACTCCATTTTAATTACAGCACACCGATATTCCTGGGAATTTTTTTTTTATTATTTATTTTTTTCCCAATTCCTGCAAAAAACAGGCTCAGAAAAATGGGTGGGTTTGTTTTCCACGTAATGGAGGTTTTGTTTTCCAAACCAAGCAAAAGCCTCGTTGCCTGGGCCTTGCCCTGGTGAAGAGCTGCTGAGAAATAGGGAGAGATAGGAGCCCTTGGGAAGGGAAGCAGGAGCACTGATATCCCTCGGAAAACATCCCTGGGCAAACTGTCAGCACCGGGGCTGATAAGGAAGGCACAGCCTGGGATTTGGGAAGTGAGAGGAGGCACCGGAGGCTGGCTGAGTTAACTCTTGCTGGACTCATCCCCTGTAGCCCTGGTTTAATGTTTTGTTTTTTGGGAAATTCCTTTCCCAGAAAACTCTCTGTAAACAAGAGAAATGTTTTTGTAACTGTACCTATGTTTATCCATTCTTTCTCACAGGAGAGGTGTCTTGACGAACATCTGTTTTAACCAATGTGATTGAAGAGGTTTGCCTTTGTTTCACCAATCAAATTAGTCCGTGTAAAATACTGTATAAGAGAGACGCATCTCAAAAATAAAATTCATTTTTCCAGCCTTCTGATTAAGAGTCTGTGCCATTGTTTGATGCTCAACAACGACAATTCCCTGTCTCCCAAATCCCACCTTCCCACACCTCTCCACATCCACTTCCAAAGCAGGGCCCTCATCCCCAGGTGCTGAGCCCACCCAAGGCTGGATATCCATGCCGTGATCCCTTTCTTCCTCCACCCAAACATCATAAATCCCTCTTCTCCCCTCCTGCAATTTCGTCCGTTATTCCTCCCTCTCTCCAAACCACAACCTGAATTCCACCCGCCGTTCTCCAGGCTTGAACCCTTGGGGATTCAGACGCCTGGTCCTGCAGGAATCCTTTCCTGCCCATGTGCTCTGGATCCCCAGGACACAGCAAGGGGAGGAAGGAAGAAGGATCCGAAGTGAAATCCATGTTAATTAGTGGATTCTGGGATAGTCCAGTCACTGAACCAAGGGAATATTATGATGGGAATCATGGAATCTCCTGAGCTGGAAGGGATCCACAAGGAGTTTGTGTTGCCTGATATAGAACAAAAGTGGGAGATGAGGGATTTTTGGGCTCCTGAGGGATGGAGATGCTCTTCCAAGACAATTTCTCCTTTCCATCCTAGTTCCCTCTTCAGTGAGAATCAGTGGCAGCAAATGGATAAAAATTTCCTATGAGGATTGAACATATGGAATAGCTTTCCCAAAAAACGAAGGACACATCCGGAAATCAGCAAGGCAGAGAAAGATTTGATGCTGGGTGCGATCAAAGGATATAAAATCAGGAGTTAAAAGGGGGAAATGAGCAAGGAATGAGAGTTCATTCCAATAAAATCTATAAGGTAAGGAAATGAATGGGTGTTTCCAAAGTGCTCCACACAGCCTGGAGGTGAACTTTGGAATATTGTGGGATGTTTGGAATATTTGGGATATTGTGGCTCACAACATTTTATGTCCATCCAAAACAAAAACCTCAAACCCACGGATTCATGCATCAAAGAATATTTCCTTTTTTATTGAATGGAATTATGTGAGTGTCCAAACAAATAAAATTCCAGCATTTATAGACGCACCCTCATAAATTATTTCTCCTGGAATTAGCCGCTTAAATATTTTCCAATCAGGATTCAGGTGAGCCAGAGAAATTTTTCAGGAATTAAGATTCAGAACATAGAAATGATGGTTGATTTCCTAATTTATCACTGGCACATTCCATGAAATAATCGGCCAGGAATCAGGAAATATTTGAGCATATAGAAAAAAAAAGTTCCACAAAAATTAAGGTACTTGAAAATGTTTATAAAATCAACCACGTACATAAATGTTCGGAAAAACCAGGGATGTATGTTGGGAATGATGTCCTCAGGCACCGGCAGCAGGAATTTTGTCCCTGGAATGACAGCAGGAGGAATTCAGAAGGCAAATATCGACACACTCACTGTGCTGCTCCTATTCAAGGGGAGAGGAAAGGCCTCAGGTTGTGCCAAGGGAGGTTTAGGTTGGATATCAGGGAAAAGTTTTTCATGGAAAGGGTGGTCAGGCATTGGAATGGAGAAGTGTTGGGATCCCCACACCTGGAAGGATTCAAAAAAACCTGTGGAGGTGGCATTTGGGGACATGGTTTTGTGGTAAGGGAATGGTTGGACTCGATGACCTTGGAGCTCTTTTCCAACCTAAATTATTCCATGATTCCTGACAATTTGAAGTGTGGAGAGCTTTTTTTAGATATTCTGAAGGTCTCCCAACCCTTCCTCCCTCAGAGTCATTCCTGGATTTTAGTGAAACCCCCTCATTCTTCACTCATTGATCTTGGACACCCCAAAAACCTGGAAAACTTGAGACTCATAGGAGAACACCCTCTGTGATTATTACAGAGAGAAAACAACCTGGAATTTGTGAATCCTTATGGAATTTTGAAGGGATTGTCCCTGGATCCTCCAGGATTCTCTGGATAAGCAAATTAATTCGTTTCCTTACAACATAACCCAGCACTTGGAGCTTGAAACCAGTTGGGAATGTTGGAAGCTGCTGGAATAAACTGGGAGAGGGAATTCTGGATTTGTCAACATGGCAACAGCAGCACAGTCAGTCCTAAATGGTTTCGGGATATGAGTTGCTGGGGAGGTTATGGTTTTGTGGGAAGAAGGAACAGAAAAAGTGTTAAGGGAATGCTGGGCTGCTCCATGAAAAAAGAGCTGGGAAAAAAATCCCTCTCTCCAGCGGCAAGAACCTCAAAGCTGGATATGTTCAGGCTCCCTAGGTGGCAAGTTGGGAATTGAATCCCATGTCAAGAACAGGAAACTTCCAGCCAAAACAGCTGTCTGTGAGTTTATGGAGGCAGGGAAAGCCTTTCAAAGGGCTCTTGGGAATTCCCAATTCAATAGGATCCCCGTAGAACCCCAAAGACGTGAAAAAAGGAGCCGAGCTTTTAAACGGAAGAGTGAATCAAGTGGATTTTATTTGATGTGTCACAGCCCCACATTTGGGGTCCCCTCAAAGCATTATCCCAGATTTTCCCCTCGGGATCGCGGGGATGTGGCCAGGGAAATCCCGGCACAGGCTGAGCCGGCATTCCGAGGTTGGCAGTGTCATTTCTGCTCCCTCAAGGTCCTGGCTTGTGCTGAGGTTGGACCACACAGCTCAGCCTTGCTCAGGAAAGCTGGGAATGATATCCCAGGGAGCAGATTTGGGGAGATTTTTTGTGGATGAGGGCAGTGGAGTCAGACCAGGCACTGCCATTCCAGCAGTGGAACACCATAACATCCTTGTAGGAATAACTTTTAAAATGCGTTTTTCTTCACAGATTATCTAGTATAATCCCATTGCTCCAAGAGTTGGGGTGTTTTGGGTAAAGATCTGACAAAAAAAACCCAAAACCAACCCTGTTCACACAGGAATCTTCATCAAAACTTGCATTATCCAATTAATTTTTCAGCAAAGGCAATAACTGCTGCAAAGTCATGGATTTGTCTGTGCCATTGGGTTTAAATGCACAGACAAATCCACGATTTTGCAGCAATTATTGCAAATAATAACTTGGAGTTCCCAAGTTATTGGGAGCCAAGTGGTGGCTGGGATCACGACCACCTTGTCATTCCAAGGTGCAGAAGGAATTCTTGGAATCCTCCAGAGCTAAGAACTGGGAGCGGCTGCAGCAGCTGTTAAAAACCTCTGGATCTGCTAATGAATGTGGGAACAGCTGCCCTGGATCAGGGAAAAGGTCACTTTAGCCCTGTCCAGGAGGAGGACAAGGACCTTTGTCCCTTTTTTTCAGCTTCTGGGGAAAGAGAATCCGGAATCTCTGTCGGGCAGGGGACGCGGAGAGCGACGCACACAAAAGTTCATCCGCCACAAATGGGTAAGAGACTCTGGAAGTCTGAGGGGATGCCACGAGGGATGAATTCCCAGGACAGCGCAGATGGAATGTGAAACAAATTAAAATAAATCCTTTTTCCAGGTGGCTGCCACTTCCCAGAGGATGAGGAGTTCATCTTCACGGAATCCTGGAATGGTTGGGTTGGAAGTCACCTTGAAGACCATCTGCTTCCAAGGGCTGGGACAACTTCCACTATCCCAGGTGGTTCCAAGCCTTGTCCAACCTGGCCTTGGACACTTCCAGGGATAGGGGAACACCTCCATCTGTGCCATCCTCTGCAACCTCTCAAAGCAGAGTTCAAGAACCATCTTCCCTCCTTCTGCTGATCTTTCAGCACAAAAGGGGACCTTATCAGTCTCCTTATCAATTTGGAGTGTGTGCATTCTTTATCCATCAGCTCCTCATTGGAAAATGTGCCTTTAAACCAAGTATCAGCTCTTTTCCTCAGAAGTGGAATCCTGTGGACCTGGCAGGAGAGCACTTCAAATGATCCACGGAGATAAAGAAGTTGATGATTGACCAATATCTCTCTGCTTTGCCAAGTTATCAAAAAAAGAAATGTTCATAAATCTGTGAGAGGTTCATAGAATCACAGAATCACAGGATTTTTTAAGTTGGAGGTCTCCAAGATCATTGAGTCCAACCATTCCCAAGGCCACCACTATTCCATGTCTCCAAGTGCCACAACCACATGGATTTAAAATCCTTCCAGGGATGGAGGCTCCACCACTGCCCTCAGGCCGAACAACCCTTTTGATGAGGAAACTTTTCCCAATATCCAACCTAAACACACCCCAGGGTTTGGATTTGGGGAATTTTTAACGTCCCTTCCAACCCAAACCATTCTGGGATTCAAGGATTCCGGAATTTAGAGAGATCCACTCCTGATTCCCCTGAACATTTGTATGGGCAGAACATCAATGGAGAGGGAAAGAAATTAAAGGCTTTCGGTTTAAATGTGTTCTTCTCCACTTTTACAGGCACAACCCAAATTCTCTGTGTGATTCTCCCAAATCCAAACCCCACCAAGAGGTTGTTCCCCTTCGGAAGCGTTGAGGGATGTCTGGATATTCCATGGTGCAGCTGGGAATTCCTGGAAAGGGATCACGGGAAAAATGTGAGTCCTGCATCACCCTGCGGAATTCATTCATGGAATCACAGAATGGTTTGTGCTGGGAGGGACCTTAAAAGTTTCCAAAAGGGACCGTTCCTCAAAGTCTGGACTCCATTTCCTCACTCCTGGCCTTTCTTCCCCGTCCCTTTTCCCACCCCCACTCCCACGTAGGAATGACCACAGGCACAGCTCTTTTGGGCTCCTGACCCCCATCCTGAGGCCAGCACGGCGATTCTGGGGGTCAGCCCTTTGCATAAACATCCCCCCTGTCCTTGCTCCAGAGGCCTTTGCCCTGTTCCCCCAGGAGCTGCAGCAGGAAATTCTCCGGAGCTATCCGAGGGCTAATTAAAGGAGCAGCCCGGAGACCCCGTAACCTCCTGAGAGTCCCCAGAGCTGCTCTGGCCTCTGTCAGTGCTCGTGACAAGGTTCCTTCTGGAGGAGGCTTCTTCAGTCAGGGACCACTGTTTTACAGACCCTGGGCAAAGCTCGTTAGCTGTAATTAACATGGCTTTCTCCATGACGAATGAAAGCTCTCTCCATACTCCCTGTGCTCCTGGCAGCTCTTCCCTTAGGAATAATGATCACTCTCTGCTGTCACTTCCATGTCCTGGGCAAAGCTGCTTTGTGCAGCTTTAATTAAAACAAAGCGGTTTTACTCCCTTGGTTTATGTTTGGTGCCCTTTGCTTTGCTCTCCTCATTAAAATAAGAAAGAAATCTGGGATTGAGGTTTCTCTTCGGGAATTTTTTTGGAGGATGACGCAGCTGGAGTTCAGTGTCCCGAACAAGATTTTTACCAACACAAAGGATTTACATATCAGGAAACAAGAGAAAATAATATTCTTTACTATTCTTTATATGTTAATAATATTTCTTTTCCACTCCCAGAATTCTAGGATGTATTTTGGGCTGACATGGGGATGAGGGGAGAGAATGATACGGCTGGATCAGAATTTGATGAAAAACTTTTCAGGCCAGGCTGGAATAGTGGGAGGTGTCCCTGCCTACGGCAGGGGGCTACTACCGGGTGATCCTTAAGGTCTCTTCCAACCCAAACCATTCCAGGATTCTCTGCTGGATCCTGGGAATGTTGCGTGCTTACAATCCATGAGGCACTCCACTGCAAAGAGCGCAAACGAGGAGGGTGAGGTTTCATTTAGAAAGTTCTCAAGAGGGATTAAATTGCCTGAAGTGCCATTCCGTGATGTTCTTCCATCCTGCCTGATGCCACCACCTGGAAAAAGGTGGATCATGAAATGATGATTCCTTCCATGAGGATCTTTCATATCTCCAGGATTGAGGCTGGAAAATACTGTCAGAAAAACACCTTTTCTTTCTTTCCTTCCTTCCTTCCTTCCTTCCTTCCTTCCTTCCTTCCTTCCTTCCTTCCTTCCTCCCTTCCTTCCTTCCTCCCTTCCTTCCTCCCTTCCTTCCTCCCTTCCCTCCTTCCTTCCAAAAGTGAAGAGCCAGGCCACAAATATCCCCTTATTTTACATATTTTAATGTCTATATCTAAATTTAGTTGGTTTAGGCTGCCCTATAACTGGCAGGAGAACACAAACATTCCATAGGGATTTTCCCAGCAATCCCGAAGGAAAATCCAAGGCCGGAAGAGTCGTAACTTGCTGTGCATTCCCAAAAACTGAGGGAGTGAGACCTAAAAATGTTCGTTACGGAGCCAAACCTTCAAGACTCACCAGGAATCCCCTCCACTAAGGGGGCTGGGCTGGCTGGGATGCCAGATTCCAGGAAAATATCCCAGGATTTGAGCTCCCTCTGCCCTTCAATTCCCTCCCCACAGTGGGCACTTGGCTTGGGAAGAAACCTTTGTGCAAACATCACAGGATACACATCCCACAGGGAGCTCAGCTGGAATTTCTTGCGATCTCTGGATATTCAGGAGTTGCTACGTTGACATTTTAATTCATCAACAATTCCTTCAAAACAGTGATTAGGAATATCCATATCTCTCCCTGCTGCAACAGAAAATTCCTTTCTCTTCACGGACAGTTCTTGGAAAGCTGATCCCTACACCAAATAAAACTCTAGGAATTGTTTTACCTCCGCGGCTCAGCTTTCCATGACACACAGTTTTATTCTTGGTCAGGAGGTGAAGGCAGGGGATGAACATGGAGAGACCCAAATCCCAAATATTTTCCCCGCAGATACTTTGTCAAGGCTTAAAAATAAACCACCCCGTGAGCAAACGGGAATATTTGATTTGGTCTGGAGGCAAACACGCACTCCAGGTTTCCACTCCCTGCCTTTTTTTGTTGGGAATTTTTGAAGTGATCCCTTGGCCCTCGGCCAATCCCCACCTTTTATGATGTCCGAGAATCCATTTGCTCCGAGTTCTACATTTCCCTCATTAAACAGCCCTAAAAAGGGAACTCCAAGCCACAAGACCACACACGTTGGCATCAGACATCCAATATCCAGAGCTGGCACGATCCCATAAATTAATGTTTGCTCCCATCTAGTGGGTGGAAGAAGAAATTGTCTTTAGGTGGAATATCCTGCAAATTTAGTTTGCGTAGAGCTGGGGGAATTCATGGAAGTTTTATTCCTTCTTGGAGCTGTAGGATTTTAGGCCTGATCTAAGATTTTTCACACGTATTTGTTAAATTTAGTGCCGCGTTTTCATGTAGGTCTCGAGTTACCGCGTCTTGTGGGGCTCAAATTGCGATATCATCCAGAAGGATATCAGGAAAAAATTCCTCATGGAAAAGGTGATCAAGCCTTGGAAGAAGTTGCACAGGGAAGGATTGGAGTCCCCACCCCTGGAATTGTTCAAAAAATGTGTGGATGTGGCTCTTGAGGACAGGGTTTAGTGAACATGGAGGCGCTGGTTGAGGGTTGGACTTGATCTTGGAGATCTTTTCCAACCTTAACAACTCCTTGATTCCGTGTTCATGTCTATATTTAAGATCATCAGCTCCAACACTCAACCAGCGCTCAACTCATGTCCTCAAGCACCACATCCACAAGTTTTTTTTCACATTTCCAAGGATGGTGACACCACCGCTTCCCTGGGCAGCCCCATTCCAATGCTTGACAGCCCTTTCCCTCAGGAATTTTTTCCTAATATCCAATCTTAACCTCCCCTGGTGAATAATTAATAATTAATAATAAATAATGATGGGGAGAACAATGAGAACCATTAATATTCCAAGTCATTAAATAATATTTATTTTAAGAAGGATTTCTGGAGGATCCTGGGAAAAGCCCCATGGCTCACATGGCACAGCGGGAAACACTTTACTCCAGAAAATCCAAGATGTGCTGACTTTGGAAGAAGGACAGAAAAAATCAGGAATATGAAGAAAGTGCAGCNTGTTCATGTCTATATTTAAGATCATCAGCTCCAACACTCAACCAGCGCTCAACTCATGTCCTCAAGCACCACATCCACAAGTTTTTTTTCACATTTCCAAGGATGGTGACACCACCGCTTCCCTGGGCAGCCCCATTCCAATGCTTGACAGCCCTTTCCCTCAGGAATTTTTTCCTAATATCCAATCTTAACCTCCCCTGGTGAATAATTAATAATTAATAATAAATAATGATGGGGAGAACAATGAGAACCATTAATATTCCAAGTCATTAAATAATATTTATTTTAAGAAGGATTTCTGGAGGATCCTGGGAAAAGCCCCATGGCTCACATGGCACAGCGGGAAACACTTTACTCCAGAAAATCCAAGATGTGCTGACTTTGGAAGAAGGACAGAAAAAATCAGGAATATGAAGAAAGTGCAGCTGGAAGAAAAGAGGAGATGGGAAGGAGACCTGGATTGTCCTTTTCTGCATTCCCACAGAATACGGGAGTCACCTTCCAATTCCAACACCTGACTCCTTCTCTTACAACATTTGGTGAACCCTGAAGTTACATTTTGACCTTTTTTCTCTATAAATTAAAAAATTTTCCCTCCTTTTTTACCTCTAGAAGGCAGAGAAAATGTTCTGCACTGTGTGGTTATAACATGGCACAGATTTCTGGAATGGTTTTGGGCTGAAGGACAGCACGGATAGATGGAATATTGGGAAGGAATTCCTGGCTGGGAGGGGCTGGGGTGGAATTCCCAGAGAAGCTGTGGCTGCCTCATCCCTGGAAGTGTCCCAGGCCGGGCTGGATGGGGCTTGGAGCAACCTGGGATAGTGGAAGGTGGGAATGCGATGATTTTATAAGGTCCCTTCCATCCCAAACCATTCCAGGTTTCTGTGAAATCAAGGGAAGGTGTTTGAGTTTCCATCTGTTCCTTTTGACAAAGCATCAAAATTCCCAAGCCCTGGAAGCAGACACAGCTTTGGTGTCACAACCACGCTCTGGACCATGTCTTGGAATTACTTCCCCTTTTTTTAGAGTGATTCCAGCTTCTCCTGGCACAGGAGCCCGATTTTACCTGCTGAAATAATTATAATAATTAGCATAATTATGAAATAGTTCGCCCACGGGTTCCCTGCAGAGCCTGAAGTTTCCCGTCCCTCCCTTTAAATGTGGCTTTGTTTGCTGAGGGCTGAAATCCTGCACTGCAACAGAACTCCTTGGGCTTGTTAAAGGGTGGCCAGGTGAAACCTGAAGACCTAAGAGAGACAGAGGGATCCAATTCCACCTTTGGGACTGGAATTTAAGACGACCTACAGGTGTAAATAGTTCCAGCTTCCTCACGTCCCAGGAATTTATTGTCTCGCTTGGAATTTCTTGATGCGTGGATATTTTCTTGGGTTTTTCCTACAAAACCTTCATGAGAACTCTGCTCTCAGGTGAGGTTTTTCAGAGTTCCTTGTAAAATCCTTCCTATCCCTCAATTCCTGGTAAATTAGGAAAATAAATGAAGGTGTCTCGATTTATTTTAGACGCTGTGGGGTATCCTGGTTTTCCGATACTTCTCCAGAAAGGAGTGTAGGTTGGGGGAATAAATCTCCAGGGTTATCCCTCACAGGATTCCTGGGTCCTGGTGGGATTTCTGAGGGAATTATTGGGGACCAAATCTTGGAGCTTTTCTGGTTTAATGTGTGATGTGTGTTGGGGGAGGAAGGAGATGGACAGATGGAAGGTTTTCTGGAAGTGAAGGGATTCTGGGCATATGGGAGCTGTCTCCAGGGAGTATCAGTGCCTGCAAAAAAGCTGGAAAGGGACTGGGCACAAGGGGTGGAGGGACAGGAAAAGGGGGAATGGCTTCAAGCTGAAAGAGGGAAGGTTTAGATGGGATATTGGGAAAAAATTCCCGGCTGGGAGGGTGGGGAGAGGCTGGGATGGAATTCCCAGAGCAGCTGTGGCTGCCCCTGGATTCCTGGAAGTGTCCAAGGCCAGGTTGGACAGGGCTTGGAGCACCCTGGGATAGGATGGAATTAATGAACTGTCAGGCCCCTTCCAACCCAAACCATTCTGGGATTCTTGGATTCCATGATTTGGGCACCCCTCCTCTGTTTATGTATCTCAAATCCTATTAACGTTTCATTTCCACCCCTCTTTTTGTTTTCCTTAAAGTGTTTATGTCTTTAATATCATTCCATGCCACTTCCTTCTTTGAAATCCATCAGTAGGATTGAATCAACACAATTCCATGACTTCAAGAAATTTTAGGGAAGGTCTTATATCCTAGAATCCCAGAATGGTTTGGGTTGGAAGGGACCTTAAAGCTCATCTCATTCCCACCCCCTGCCATGGGCAGGGACAACTTCCACTATCCCAGGTTGCTCCAATTCCCATCCAACCTGGCCGTGGACACTTTATCAGGGTCCTCAGTTTTGATCCGAGGCATTAATCATTGAAAAATTCATCCAGCTCTGAATTCTTGGGAGTGAAAACCCCAGAGAAGCTGAGCTGAACTCAAGTTTCTTTCCACCAGCAAGCTTTGCCTCTGATCCATGAGGAAACGTGTAATGGGAAAGGGAAGGAATGGAAAGAAAATAAATCGAGGATGGAATACAGCAGGAAGGAAAATGGGAGTCTCTTTTAGGAGAACACTTGGATTTATCCAGACCTAATCTGCTCTTCCTGTTTTGGAGCGGGAAGATGGAACTGCAGGAGATGTTTTGTAGCTCCTCCTATTTCCAAAGATAACGGCTCAGACCTTCCATGGGCGAACACGAAGCGGAATAAAGTTGGCAGGATCTGATTCAACTCCAGGGAGTGCCTCCTTCCATGTTTACCTTTTTTCCTGGGATAGAAGAGGCTTTTTCATGGCTTGTTTTCAACTGGGAGTCACCCACCCACCCCGGGAGCCTCTTGCCAGCAGCTCCCAGGTGTTCTCCAGTGAAAGCAGGACCATGGAAGTGGCAGTGAGGGATGTGGAGACAGCTCCAAGGATTAAATTTACATCTCCCAGGCTGCCCCGGGGCAGCTGTTTCCTATTTGTGTGTTTTTTTAAGTTGACATTTGGGAGAAATTGGAATATTTTGTCATTTCCCTCCGTGCAGATGTACAGGAGGGAGAGGTCCGGTCAGCTGGGAACTCGGGATCAGCTGGAAAGGGGGAATTTTCTCCGTAAAAAGGGTCAGATTATGGAAACAGGAACCTGTGTTTGACTCCTTGCTCTGAGGGCAGGCTCACGTTTAATCTGTTATGGGGAAAAAAGGGAAAACCCCAATTTTCTTGCTTTTATATCTGGTGAATGGTTTGCAGAGAGCTTTAAGGGAAAGCAGCTGGGGCTCAGAGAATTCCCTCTTCCCTATGGAATTTTAGGACCAAGTTTTCAGAGACTTAAGGAAGAGCAAGTGGGGCTCTGAGTATTCCCTCTTTCCTACAAAATTTTAGTTCTCAGGGAAAATATCCTGGGTTGGGTTAATTTGATTTCTTCTGGAAATTCTGGATGACTCTGAGCACGGCGTTGATGAGCCATAAAAATACGTAAAACATTGCAGGGGAAAAAAAACCCTAAACAAAATCAAAACCAAACCCAAACCCCCAAACCATCCCCTCAAAAATCCCCCAAAACCAACATCACCTTGCCAATGATTCCTAGGGTGACCTTGGCCAACTCATCAGATCTGTAATCCAGGGGAATCCATTGGGAATGAGTCCCTTCACTGTCTTGTCCCAGGAAAAAACATTATTTTTTGGGAGCCCTGTGGCTGCCAAGAAAAGTCCTTTCCTGTCCGGATCAATGGCCAATCATGGGTTTGGAACTGGCAAAAAAAAAAAAATAATAATTCAGATGATTTAAGAATGGACCAGTTTGGAGTCAGGAATGAGGAGTTCCATGGAGACAACATCTCCTGCTGCAATAAAAGGTTTGGAGAGCTTCTCTTCCCCCCAAAAAACACCATCATGGAGCTTTTGTGGATTGAGCCTGGCCAAGGAAAAGCAGCAGGGGAAAATGTTGTGGCGGAACCTCAAGGAACAGGAGGAGTTACCAAAGTCCTGCTCTAATTCTGGAAAAATCTAATGGAAAAAAAGGAGTTGGAAAGGAGGAAGAGGTTGTGATAAGAGGAACAGGATGGAAAATCCAAGTATTTTGGTAATTAGACAAGAGTGTTCTGGGTTGGGGGATGGGATCTTGTGTGGAAGATGCCTTGAGGGGAATATGATGGTCAGGGAGTTCCCTTAAAATTCCCACCTTATCCTTACCTAATCCGTGGGGAAAGGCTCATCTGGAGTTTGATTATCCCAGAGCCGTGACATCACTGGAATTACTCCAAGGGAACGCAACTCCAAGGGAACCTTACTCCAAGGTGTAGGATGCGGGGAGGGATACGGAGAGAAACCAAATCCTACAATCAGATCCTGGTTTAATCCTGGTGCCAGAAAAACCAGGAGAACAACTCTGGCACAACACAGGAATGAAAACCGGGAATCAATCCCATAAAAATCAAAAGCAGAGGATAAGGCATGAAATCAGAACCTTTTCTCCTCAATGGATCCAAACTCCAGAGTCAGGAACAGGCTCTGAGTTGTCCCAGGGGATATTTTGGCCCAAAGCTCCAAATCCCAGCAGTGACTTTGGATAATGGAATATCCATTGGGATATTGCTTATCCCAATCCCTCCTCCCTCCCGTGCATCTTCCCTGCTCTCTGACATGTTCAGTCTAGACAAGATAATCCCATTATGTTCCCTAATTCCTGATCCTTGCTAAAATCAACCTGGATAAGATTCCACGCCAGATAAGGTGGAAAATCCACCCGAGTCCTCTTGACCTCATTAAATGATGCCTTCATTCCTGTCTCTGCTCATTAGAGGGATGTGTTATGTGGAATCCCAGGAAGGCAAATTCCAGCCGTTTCTTCCCTGCCTCCTGATTTCTCAACTGGCTGCAGTCACGGATTTTCAGGAATGAGGTGGTTAAGGGTAAAAGGCACATTTTAAAGGGATCCATCCTCTTCTCCAAGTCCTTTTTCCCCTTCCTTCCCCACATGGAAAGGGCTGGAAACTCCTCCAGATGCTCAGCTTGTAGAGGAGGATTTTCCTCTTTTATTTCACCTGCTGGGAACATACTCTGGGAAAAAAAAAAAATGGGATTTTCCAAGGACATTTTTGCTCTGTGCTAAATGACGATGGCAGTAAAAACCTGACACACGAACTAGATTTGTGGAATTCCCTCTATTCCAAGCCAATCCCACCTTGCATCAAACACTGATCTCTTCCAGCTCTCCTCGCACGAACTCCAAAGATAAACAGGATCAACCGCAGGATAAAGAGCTGAGTTTCTACTGTCCCTGAAGTGATAAACAAACTCCTCTTTATCCAGAGCTGTGAATCAGCTTTAAAAGTGCAGAATCAACTCCTGCTCTGAGGGGAGAAGCAGGATCCAGCTGTCCTGGCTGCTGCTCAAGCTGGGAGCAAAGAAACCTGGAAAAGCTCCAGTGTTTGCCTGAGACCGTTTGCTCCCAGAGGGTTGGGAGGGATCAGAAGATCACAGGGAGGAGAGAGGGGCTTAGAGACACTAAAACCACTTAAATTCAAGAGCTGTCGAAGCTCAACATCTTCAGNTGGAGCCTTCTCCTCTCCAGCCTGGACTTTCCCAGCTTTCCCAGCCTCTTTAGCAAAGCTTTCATCCTCAATCAGACATTTGGAACAAACCAAACCCTCGCAGGAGAAAAAAATAAATTCAATTCCGACCCGCGGGAGCCCCAGAACCAAGAGCTGCGCGACGCAAACGTGGCCGGTCAGAGCCGCCGGGCCGAACTCTGCCCCTGTTTAATTAACAGAGCCAATGAGAGGTGAAAAGGAAAATCATTAATCACCGTGGTGGGTGGATGGAGGGAGCGGGAGGCAGGTAAGCAAACACAGAGTTATCAGCACAATGTCACTTCCCGCGTCCAGAACATCCGCGCTCCTCTAAATATAGCCCGGGAAAGGGGTGCCAGGGTTGCTGGGCTACCCGGAGGTGGGAACAGGATGGAGAGGGCATTAATGAACTTCTCCTTGCCTGGATGTTCTGGGAGAAAAATAGAAACTCATCGTTAACATCCTGCCGGGCACCAGGTGCCTTTTCTTCTCCACGAGAAATAAAAAAATTACAATGGCTTCCCAACCAGGGAGTTGAGGATATTGCAAAGCCCTGAGGACTCGCGGCTCGTTCCATCCAGGATCGGTGCGAAAAACGGGAGATTTCAGCTGAATAAACACTCCCCGTCGTCTCTGCAGTGCCCTGGGCTGGTCTTTGTGTTCATTTAAAAGTCACAATTAGATTTGTCGTAATTGTGGTGTGCGCGGATAATCTGGGGAGAAAGAAGGACAGAATTGCAAAAAGCAAACTTTTTTGGACCCTCTACTAAAGATAAGATTGTGTTCATTTAAAAGTCACAATTACCCGCAAGTGATTTTAGGTTTGTCGTAATTGTGGTGTGCGCAGATAATCTGGGGAGAAAGAAGGACAGAATTGCAGAAATTCAGACTTTTTGGNAGGGATGTGTTACGTGGAATCCCAGGAAGGCAAATTCCAGCCGTTTCTTCCCTGCCTCCTGATTTCTCAACTGGCTGCAGTCACGGATTTTCAGGAATGAGGTGGTTAAGGGTAAAAGGCACATTTTAAAGGGATCCATCCTCTTCTCCAAGTCCTTTTTCCCCTTCCTTCCCCACATGGAAAGGGCTGGAAACTCCTCCAGATGCTCAGCTTGTAGAGGAGGATTTTCCTCTTTTATTTCACCTGCTGGGAACATACTCTGGGAAAAAAAAAAAATGGGATTTTCCAAGGACATTTTTGCTCTGTGCTAAATGACGATGGCAGTAAAAACCTGACACACGAACTAGATTTGTGGAATTCCCTCTATTCCAAGCCAATCCCACCTTGCATCAAACACTGATCTCTTCCAGCTCTCCTCACACGAACTCCAAAGATAAACAGGATCAACCGCAGGATAAAGAGCTGAGTTTCTACTGTCCCTGAAGTGATAAACAAACTCCTCTTTATCCAGAGCTGTGAATCAGCTTTAAAAGTGCAGAATCAACTCCTGCTCTGAGGGGAGAAGCAGGATCCAGCTGTCCTGGCTGCTGCTCAAGCTGGGAGCAAAGAAACCTGGAAAAGCTCCAGTGTTTGCCTGAGACCGTTTGCTCCCAGAGGGTTGGGAGGGATCAGAAGATCACAGGGAGGAGAGAGGGGCTTAGAGACACTAAAACCACTTAAATTCAAGAGCTGTCGAAGCTCAACATCTTCAGTGCTGGGTTAAAAAAAAAAAAAAAAAAAATCTGATTTATTTCCCTGCAGCTGCTGAATGAGGAGGATTTTGTGCTGCAAAAAGAAAAGGGGTTTTGAGGGAATGTTGGTGGTGACACTTATGGATCACGACAAGCCCAGCCAGGGGCTTAGGGAGAAGGAGTCTCCTCTGTTTGAAGCCTAAAAGAGGTTTCCAAAGGGGGCAGGTTTTAAAGGAATGCTGACTTAAAATCACGGAAGCATCATGGAATGGTTTGGGTTGGAAAGNGGTGCCAGGGTTGCTGGGCTACCCGGAGGTGGGAACAGGATGGAGAGGGCATTAATGAACTTCTCCTTGCCTGGATGTTCTGGGAGAAAAATAGAAACTCATCGTTAACATCCTGCCGGGCACCAGGTGCCTTTTCTTCTCCACGAGAAATAAAAAAATTACAATGGCTTCCCAACCAGGGAGTTGAGGATATTGCAAAGCCCTGAGGACTCGCGGCTCGTTCCATCCAGGATCGGTGCGAAAAACGGGAGATTTCAGCTGAATAAACACTCCCCGTCGTCTCTGCAGTGCCCTGGGCTGGTCTTTGTGTTCATTTAAAAGTCACAATTAGATTTGTCGTAATTGTGGTGTGCGCGGATAATCTGGGGAGAAAGAAGGACAGAATTGCAAAAAGCAAACTTTTTTGGACCCTCTACTAAAGATAAGATTGTGTTCATTTAAAAGTCACAATTACCCGCAAGTGATTTTAGGTTTGTCGTAATTGTGGTGTGCGCAGATAATCTGGGGAGAAAGAAGGACAGAATTGCAGAAATTCAGACTTTTTGGGAGCCACTACTAAAGATAAGAAAGGAACAAATTTGATCTCAATCTCCGGATGAGATTTTGCCTTGCTGTTGATTTCAAATGCACGAAGGGCAGGACAGACAAATTTTTTGAACAACCTGCAATTGATTTCAGGTTTGTTCTGAGGAGTAACTGTGGTGTGCACAGATAATTTGGGCAGAAAAGAAGAAAATTGCAGAAAATCAGAATTTCTTGAAGCCAGTACCAAAGATAAGAAGGGAATAAATTTAATCTCAATTTGTGGACATTACCTTGTCTTGCTGTTGATGTAAAATGTGCAAAGGGCAGGACAGACAAATTTTTTGAACAACCTGCAATTGATTTCAGGTTTGTTCTGAGGAGTAACTGTGGTGTGCACAGATAATTTGGGCAGAAAAGAAGAAAATTGCAGAAAATCAGAATTTCTTGAAGCCAGTACCAAAGATAAGAAGGGAATAAATTTAATCTTGATTTCTGGACATTGCCTTGCTTTGCTGTTGATGTAAATTGCATAGAAGGCAGAACCGAGCAGGGGAACAGCCAGATCCTGGAGCTGCTCTTGCCTCCTGGAGTTGGAGGAGCTTGGGCAGGTCCTGGCTGTGCCTCTGGAGCTTTCATTGCCCAAGGAAGGAATGTGGCTGATTTTCCCTCATTTCTGAGGATCACCTGCGGCTTGCACCTCAGTTGGGATTTGTTCCTCCCCTCCCTCCATCCCTTGGGAGTTCAGACAAGTTCAAGGAGAGCCCACGAAACCCCTCAACAAAGCCTGACGTCAAAGAGGAGCCAAAATCCCCAAATCCACGGCTCTGACTTATTCCTGCTGCTCCCTCTGCATTTCCTGGCCCCTCCAGGTGGGATGTGAATCCATCCCTGGCTTGATTCCATCCCTTTTCCATCCAGCACCTCTTCCCACGTGCTGTGCTCCAGGTTTTCTCCGTGTTTATCCTCAATCCACGCACCAACAAACAACAGAGGCACTTCAAAGCCAAAGCTTTTTTTTTTTTTTTTTTTTTTTTTAATC
>VYZR01011826.1:0-13821 GCA_013400675.1 Oxylabes madagascariensis | reverse complement strand
TTTTTTTTTTTTTTTTTTAATCACCGAAAATTGAGGGACAGCTCCTGCCCTCCTCAGAGGGGGAACAATAATTGTTGACAGGGCTGGAAAAAATGTTTTCCCTGGGAATATAAACAGGCTGGAAGGAGCTGGTGGAGCCAGATGTGGCTTGGGAAGTGTTTAGGAGTTGGGACAACATGAAATTTCCATCCCGTTTTTATATCAGGAAAAGGAGTTGGGTGGGGGATATTTTTTCTTCCCCTGGTCAGCACCAAGCTGGAAAATTGATGTCAACAACACTCCTCTTTTTTTTTTTTTTTTTGCCTTTCTTCCCATCTCTCAAGCCATTCTCCAGTTTTAATTGGAATTTAAACTAAACTAGAGATAGCCTTGGGAATGTTCTATTGGAAAGAATTAGCTTTTCCCATGTTTCAGTGGTTTTCTTCTGCTTTCTCCAAGCCGAGCTTTCCTTGTGTTTTAAGGCAGTTACACCCCCCCTTCCCCGACTTATTCCCCAAGGAAATGGATCTCAAGGGTTTTCTTTTTACAACATCTGGGATGCAATGCCAGGACTCCCAAAAAAGCAGTGGGAATGAGAGATGGATCTAGTCCTGCTCTGTTCCAGTCTTCTGGAAAGGTTTCAGCTTGTGAACTCACATTCCCTGGAGATTTTGAACTTCCGGGATCTCTGCTTCACGCAGTAAAAATTGGGAAATGCAGCCATCTAGAAGAATTTTTACTCATCCTATCCTCTGGGAATTCATCCTGACTCCATAGCTTGGAAATCCTTGGATTGGGAGATCTTTGGAGACCAAGGTGTCTAAAGGAATGATCCCCCAGAACTCTTATCCTTCGGGCCAAAATCTGGGGGGAAATCATGGCAAAAGGAACTTTTGTTTTCCTTGCAAGTTGTTCTGTGCAAGCAGTGGAGAAGAGACTCCAGATCAGCGCGCTCCTCAGGGAACCTGGAATGTTTTTCCCCCAAAAAAATTCCATGGGAGCTACGTCCCTATTTGGAGAGGGACACCACCACGCAGCTGAGGAATGTTAACTTCCCAAAATTTCCTAGGGATCTTTCCCGGTGTTCTTCTTTCCTGGCTGTTGGAATAACAACAGATGAGGGCACGAGGGCCGAGGACACGGAGAAAAATAAGGATCCATGTGGGATAACGGGCAGGTATTGTTGGTTCCCACATGGTGGGAATTGTGTTATCTTTGCAGTGGGTTGGGAATTTCCCGTGGATTATGTGTGTTGATTCCTGCCGTGCCTCCTCCTCCCTCTCCAGCCTTGTTAGGAATGACAGAGGAGCTGGAATATCCTTTACCTCGGATTATCCCATATCCTAAGTTTTTCCAAGGTTTTTTCCTTCTGTCCAGCACAAATTCTTCCCATCAGGTTCTCCAAGGTCAAGGATTGAAGGCCAGGTTTGTCTCCACTTCTTCCCGAGTCAAAGAGCTCTGAAAATCCCTCTGGATGCACTTTTCCAATGAGACAATTCGCTCTGTTCTGCTCTGTCAGGCTTTGGTTTGGAGCTCCACCATTCCCAAATTAAAAAAGGATTTTAATTTTAATTTTCATTTTCATTTTCATTTTCATTTTCATTTTCATTTTCATTTTCATTTTCATTTTCATTTTCATTTTCCATGGATTCAGGAAAGGCAGCTGCTCCCTCCACTGAGCATTATTCCATGAATATTAAATTTTCACTATTCCTTTACATTTTCATATTCCATCAGATTTTATAACCATAAAACCATTTTGTCAAAGTCCATCTGATATAAAACACCAATGGCTTATTTTCTACAATTATAAATGTAATCATTATGCAAATGGATTTAACAACGGACATTCTTCCTAAGGCAGGAAGAAAAAAGATAGGAAAACCTATTCCATGTTTTATATTCTGGACATCATCTTTAAATCCGCCTTTTTTTCCCAGCAATATCCAATCCAGATGAGCAAAAGCCATCCCAAATTTCCTTTTTTTCCTCATATCTGTCTCCTTCCATGATCTTCCATTCCTACACCCTCAGGCTTGTTAGAAAAATCCCTGGAAAATCAATCAATGCTCCGAGGCTGGAGAGATTATGCTCCAAATCCTGAAGTTTGGAGCTGGCATTAACAATATTCCAGAGAAGCCAGGGAGGATGAAATAGGTCAGATTATTTTTATCTCCAAGCCAAACCATTCCAGGATTTGAGATTTTTTCCATTCAGATTTTTCATTCACATTCTGAGATTGGAGCGATCGGAAAAAAAAAAACCGCCTGATCCTTCCCTTCGGATTTTGGCAAAGCCGACACAAAATTTCTGGAAGATATGACAGGAACATCCAAAGATTTCAGTGGAGATCTGAGAGATTTCTGGGAGAGCTGTCCCAGAAGTTCATTCCCTGTCTTTATTTCCACACTGAGAGCCTGGAAAAGCAACTTGTGTCCCCTAAAGTCGCAGGTACCCAATAATTGAATTTACTCGAGTTCAGGTCCTGGAGGCCTCCTGAAATTTCTCTCTGGCAGAAATCCCAGCTGAAGTATTCGCTCCTCAGGGAATGGTAATTCCTACGCCGTTGGAATGGCCAATCCACACTTTTGGGGCTTTGGTTTTTACTTCAGCATCATAAAACTGAAGCTGGAGCAGCTGAGGCCTTGTAAAGGCAGATTTGCGACTCACCCCCACCCCGAGGCAAAATATTTGTTTAAAGGATGCTGGAATAAGATCCCAGCGGGAACAAATTAAGGGAATTCATGCCTGTAGAGTATTAGGGAGATGGGAAACTCTTTTTTTTTTTTTCCAGTTGGTTTATTATTTTAATTTGGGAAAACTATGTTTTTTAAACGACGAGGAGAAATCGTCTGCAGGAACGGGGGCTCCACGTTGGCAGGATGAATAGCAGGAACAATGAAATCTGGTCACGCACCAGAAACGGCTTTCTAATCGGGAATTTAAAGACGGAATCCCAAAATTCTTCATTTTTCTTCACTGAGGCCTGGCTGGATGGAATTAGGAGCACCCTGGGGTAGTGGGAGGTGTCCCTGCCATGGCAGGGGATGGAACTGGATGAACTTCAGGGTCTCTTCCAACCCAAACCACTCCACGACTCTGTAATTCCCAATCTTTTCACATCCTTGGAAGCTGCTGATCTCAATCCACTTTTCCTCTTTTATTTTCAGGCCACTTTCTCTCTTTCCATCCCCATCTGCCAGGACCTAGGGGTCTGAGCAGGGAGCAAGTCACCCATTTTGCCCAGAAATGCACATCCCTCTTTTTGACAGCAACAACCCAATGGATCTCAAAGCTATTCCAGGGCTGAACGGGGAGCAGGAACGGGAAATTCCAGCGCCTGGAGTAGCTCGTTCAGTGCTGCTGGAGCAGGAAATGACCTTTGGACAGTCTGCAGCTCCTTCTGCTGGACAAACAGCACCACTTGTCTGTCTCATCCTCCTCCTCTGGGATAAAATTAAACAGAATATCACAGCAAGTCCTATTTGTTGCTCAAATTTATGGAATTTCATCCTAATAAAGATTAGGATCCTCAGAATATTTAGGAATGAGATGAAATGTATGGCCGAGTCCAGGGAGCCACGGGCAGCTGTTTAACAGCTGTACCTACAAAAAGAGGGAGGAGATGCACAACAGCAGCTCCCATGGAGAGGAAAATCCCTTTTTTTGATGTGCTGGAAGCTCAGTGCATCCCTGACTCATCCCAGAGAATCCCTTCCTTAAGGAGTTACTGTTATTCGCTCCAGCCCTCATTACCCACTAAGCCGAGCTTAGCTGTGCTAGGACACGTGGACACATCATTCCCAAAACTCCTGAAGATGGAGGAGAGAGAGTGAAACAACCCCAGAGGGGCTGAACCCAGCTCCTCTCACCCGTCCTGGCTCCCTGCCATTGTTTTACACCTTGAGTAAGTCAGGCTCACGGCCAGCCAGGTCTAACACCACCAAAAGCTCAGCCTAGCACAAGCATAAGAGGGCACCCAGTTCCTCCTCTCCCAAAGCAAGGTCTCCATCTGGGCTTTAAGCCAGGCTTAGGACCTGTTGGGCACGGTCCCCATCCCACATGGATTAGCGGGGACCTATTGATTTATTGCTACGTGGCCCAGAAGTGCTCAGAAAACAGGTTTTAATTATTTGTTTTCTCTTGATACACTTTTCT
This sequence comes from Oxylabes madagascariensis, assembly GCA_013400675.1. Classification (NCBI taxonomy): domain Eukaryota; kingdom Metazoa; phylum Chordata; class Aves; order Passeriformes; family Timaliidae; genus Oxylabes; species Oxylabes madagascariensis. The sequence continues at coordinate 9,684 of VYZR01011826.1, read as the reverse complement.
TTTTTGATTTTTTTTCTAAATCCTTGAATAGATATCAATGGAACATCCAGGGTATCAAGGGCCTCACCACCCTCAGAGCCAGGAATTCCTTCCCAATATCCCATCTCAACCTTCCCTCCTTCATCTTCAGGTCATGAGGACTTTGGGAAGGTCGTTTGATTTTGTCTTTAGCCAGGAATCACACCGTGGATGCTGCGGCCGCGGAAAGAAGGAGAATCGGTGTCGGAATTATTTTCCCATGCAGGTTTGTGGTGTCTGCACAATCCTTCCCATCCCTGCAGCAGACAGGAGAGAAAGGAATGTCCAATCCCAGATTTTGTGCGTGAACTTCCAGGATTTGGGGCAAAGGAAACTGTGATCCTTTTTTTGGCGGTTTTTCCTCCTTCTAAAAGAAAATGGAAATGCAAATAGAAGAATTTACTCCCAGTATTGAGATTCCTCAATATTTTATCATCCTCTGGAAAAGAATTGGAGGCGTGGGGTGGCAAGAATCCATCGTGGGGAATGATCTGGGGTTTCCCCAAAACTGGATATGGAAGAACACACAAATCTCTGAAAAACCCGACACCAAGTCCCTGATGAATCTGACACTCAATGGACCAATCCAACACCCTGGGTCGGAGCCGAGGTGCTGAGAGAGAGGAAAAGAGGGAGGAACAGATTCAGATTCTCCCAAATTTTGTCTTTTTGTTGGTCCCTACCCCAGCATCTCCTCTCTACGGAGTTAAAAAATTCCTGTTTGACACTTGTCAGGTTATAAATGTGAGCCGGACTCAATTCACTGACAGGGGGAAGATCTTTCTCCAAAGTCTGGAATTTTGGGGGATTTAGGACCTGAACCCAGCAGAATGGGTCAGCCCAAACCTCTGCCTCACACAATATCCCATTTCCTAAAGCTGTAAATCCCAAATGAGCGCGAGGAATGTATGGAAATGCTTCCATCAAATCCTCTCACAGTCTATAACAATTCCTGCCTTTGGGATTTCCTGAACTGGACACAATTTCTGCACATTTTAATGGTTTTCTCTGTCATTGGTGGGGGTTTTTTTGTTTTGTTTTTTTGGAGGTTTTTTGGGTGTTTTTTTTTGTTTGTTTTTTGTTTTTAAGCTTCCCCGTGAACTCAGGAAAACTTTCAGTGTCTAAAACCCCCAGGATCAGGGAGTTCCACACCCTCGCTACCAGGAGTGACTCCGTATTCATAAGAAACCCCCTTTTATTGTGGGGTTTCAACCTTGAATTTTTGGGGTTTGCAGTGGAATGTTCCCCTTTGCTCCAGATGGAATTTGAACGGAAAATTTATCCCGAATTCAGGGTGTTTTTTCACTTGGTTGGTTTTTTTAACTTCATTGTACCAAGGTCATTTGAATTTTAATCCTGGTTTGGGACATACTTTGGAGTCCAGAACAGATCCTTCCCTTTTCCACCTCCCCAGTCCTGATGGAAGTGTGAATACCAGCACAGAGGACAGCGTGTCCCAGCTGGATTCATCCTTCCTTTCGGATAGCAAACCCTTGGGAGCTGCCTCCAAATCCAATTTTATCCCTGCTCCTGCATCCTACATTTATCTGGGTCCTGTTTCCCCCTTGTCCTTGTAGAAATGGATTTTAAAACCCTGTGGATGTGGCACCTGGGGACAAGAGGTGTCCTTGGCATTCCTGGGGAACTCTTGGACTCATAATAAAATAATATTTGTGAGTCCTGATTCAGTCTTTTATGGACTGTGGATTCTGTGTTTCTCTGATTCTCTTACTCCCTCTTTACATTAAATAAGAACTCCGAGAACTTCCCTCTCCCAGGGATGAGGCAAATTCCACTTTGTGGCCCCAAAAAAAAACTTTCTGGCTCCCAAAATGAGGGGGACACTGTCACCTACCTCCTAAAACCGTGCCAAAGTCACACCCACTCCCCACACCCACCTAGGACATGTTTTTACACCAAGGGTTGGACCCAGTCGTGGCTGGGCTTTGTGTGTTTTGATGAAGGTTTGAAATGCCCAAGGTTGACATCCAGCATTCCCAGGGGCTTAAAAAGGGGGAAAAATCGGTTTAACTTAAAGATTGCCTTTTTTCCCAGCTGTGGGGTGAGTGTGAAGCTGTGGGGTTTTCCTGGGCAGGACATTCCCCCAAAACTCTCCCTGCTGGTGATTCTCACAGCCCAGGGTTGTCCCCCTTCCTGGATGGGCACAGGCTGGGGGTCAAGGTTTGGGGTGAGCTGGGGCACCAGAGGGTGGCTGGTCCAGGTTCCCTGTGAGGGTGGACAGGCCCTGGAACAGATTCCCAGAGCAGCTGTGGCTGTCCCTGGATCCCTGGAATTGTCCAAGGCCAGGCTGGATGGGGCTTGGAGCAACCTGGGATAGTGGGAGATGTCCCAGTTCATGGCAGGAGGTGGGACTGGATGAGTTTTGAGGTCCCTTCCAACCCAAACCCTTCCAAGATTCAATAAAAGGCTCACCTCAAGCTCTGTACAATCAACAGGGACAAATATTTTTGCTCTTAAGTGGACATTTAAAACAGTTCAGGCAAATAGAGGGGTTTTTATATGATTATTTTTATCTCAACAGATTCGTAAATTGTGGAAATCCATATTTAGGCTGATTGAATATGGAATTTTTCAGCTCATGGACTCTTTTAACTTTTTTTTATAGTTTTATAGTGCCCTGGCTGTCAGCTGAGATGGTTTTACAAACCAGTGATGCCTTGGGCAGGCTGAGCTGGAGCAGAGACTGGGCAGAGCTGGAGAATAAAGCAGATTTTTATTGAAAGGCCTTGAAGGACACACCTTGGGCAGGACAAGAGCCTGGCCAGGCCCACACCCAAGGTGGACCCAAAATGGGCACAAAATGGACAAACGCTCCCCAGGTCTCACACTTGGATCAGTTTGGGGCCGTTTGCAGATTGGGGTTGAATTGTCCAATTGCAGCTGCGGGTGATGAAGTCCCATCCTTCTTGTTCCTCCCTCCAGCCCAGCCTTGTTTGTGCTTTTGGGCCTGAACACTTGGAACAGTTGTCCTTGGTGTGCATTGGGAAAAGGATTTGTTTTGTGTCCGTGCTGTGTGAGGAGAGCTGAGTGACACTGAGTGTGAGCCCAGAGCTGCAGCCCTGGGCAGCGCAGAACCTGAAATCCATGGAAATTAAAATTTAAGGCATCACCAGGAGCGGGTCCTGCTCAGATCAGAGCCGAGCTGAGCCATGAGTGGAACCTGGGCAGGAGCTCAGTGCGACTCCAAACAACAAGAACCAGGAGATGTGCAAGGTATTCCCCCAGAGAGGAAGGGAAAAGGATCAGAAACAAGGAAATAATTCCTCCAAAACGTGCTTCCCGTGGCTAGGAAACGTCAAAGTGCCGTGAGGCCTCCTGAGCACACGGAAAAGGAAAGGGACAAGATACCAAATTCCTGGAAAAGCAACAAAAAGAAATTCCCTGACCTGAAAGCCACAGCCAAGGCTGTTTCCAAAGTGTTTGAAGGAGAGGTCTGGCGGCGGGCAGGGGATTGTGTGACATGATTCCTCCGAGGTGCCACTTCCATGATGCTCCAGCCTTTGGATGGATCCCAGAAAACCAGCAGGTAGGAGGGAGAGGAGAATGCTGAAAGCAAAGGGCGAAACAATGGGAGGAAATGCCTCGGAGATAATCCCGGGAGCTTGGATATCTCCTTACCTAAGGAAATTAATTGCCCCGGCCTACACGCGTTCGCTGAGCCCACTTTTGTCCTGGCGCTCGTCCACACCTCGGGAAAAGTATCCAAACATCGTTGGCGCAAATGGTTTTCCAAAGAAAGCTCAAGGCTGCCTCCTGCCTTTCCTTGGATCGTGATTTCTTATGGATTCAGTGTGAATCCAAGTGGGAAGTGCTTCCCAAAGGAGGCGGCACAGGAAGCTGCTGTCGCTGATCTACGCAGTCACTCAAACTGAGGAGCCAAACGTCTTCCCATGCTCAAATGTCCAGATCTTCAGCTCCATCTGGGTCCTCTAAGGAGGAATTTTGGTGGAACACAAGGAAAATATTGGAATTCTTGGCAGAGCCGAACATGACTCGTCAGCGGAAGCAATCCTGTGATTTGAGTCCATTGAGGTCAGAGCTTTTCCTTTAATTTGCTGCAATCTGGAATGAAATTCCAGGAAAACTTTCCATCATTTTCCAGTAATTTCGAGGATGGGTTCCACCTCCAGCATATTGAACAAACACAGTCAGAAAATACAACCTCTAAAGTCCATTCCTGGTTTGTTTTTTTTTAACCATTCTTTTGTAGGAGATGACTGTNTGAGGTCAGAGCTTTTCCTTTAATTTGCTGCAATCTGGAATGAAATTCCAGGAAAACTTTCCATCATTTTCCAGTAATTTCGAGGATGGGTTCCACCTCCAGCATATTGAACAAACACAGTCAGAAAATACAACCTCTAAAGTCCATTCCTGGTTTGTTTTTTTTTAACCATTCTTTTGTAGGAGATGACTGTATAACAACATGGGTTCTTTCCCTGCTGCCACCTGGAAATTCTGAGCCATAGCCTGACATCAGAGAAATCCTCAGAAAGATCAAAACTTGTCACAAGAGTCTAACAAAATATGATTCAAATATGATTTAAAATATGATCAAAATATGCTTTAAATCATATTAAAATATGATTTAACTCCAGCTCAGAGAAGCCATGGAAACGTGGCCTAGGTCTGTCCACTTGAGTTGGCAAACACATGCACACCCAATGCGGGAATCGTAAAAATTTAAGGATAGAAAAGCTTTTTCATCCCCACTGACTGAAGAATGTCTCTAGTTTTGCTTCTCTCCCTGTATACGCCGTTTTTCCAGGAATTTGTGGTTTCTTTTGGGGTAAGTTCCATGCACGTATGCGGATAACAGCTGAAATCACGGATTCCCCCGTCCATGGAATGACTCTATCACATCCAAGCACATTCACCTTAGATCCAGCACATCCCATCCAAGCCTGACCACTGCCAGGCTCTGTCCTTCTAGGCTGGGCTGGCCACAATTCCAGGAATTTCTGTGTCCTCAAGGATAAAAATACCCTCCTGGTGTCCACTTGAAATGAAGGGAAATTTGGCACAAACCAATGTTGAGGTCACGTTGGAATTTGGCTTTCCAAGACTCCCCTGGGCTGGCCAGGAATGGTTGGTGGTGGCTCTGGTGGAGGGATGGGGAAAGAACAAGGGAGAAAAGGGTCTGTGCCCCTCTCCAGTCGTGGTGACTCAGGGGATTGTGGAATCATGGAATGCTGGAAGGGTTTGGCTTGGAAGGGACCTTTGAGGATCACCGAGTTCCATTCCATGGGCAGGGACACCTCCCACCATCCCAGGCTGCTCCAATCCCCATCCAACCTGACCTTGGACACTGCCAGGGATCCAGGGGCAGCCACAGCTTCCCTGGGAATTCCATCCCAGCCTCTCCCCACCCTCCCAGCCAGGAATTCCTTCCCAAAATCCCATCTATCCCTGCGCTCCTTCAGCGTGAAGCCATTCCCCAGGAGAATTCAACAGAGGATCTGAACGGAGAATCTGGGACATATGGACAGTGCAACTCCAACTGTTGCCAGGATTTAAAGGAATTCCTTCCAAACAGAAGCGACTGCTGAATCCCAGCCAATATTTGAAGGGAAATCTGCCTTGTTTGGGGTTAATCACGGAAAAGCATTTGGGGATAAATGTGGAAAAAAATGAGTTTTAGGAGCTGTGGATAAATTATATTTCCATGATATTTCCACCTCTGTATGTTCTCGTATCCAATCAGTAAAGCCATTAATAAGAAATTATTGGATAATTAAATCCCTGCCTCGTGAGGGGAGGGGCAGGAGCTTCCTGGTCTGGGTTTGAAATCCCAATTACAGGAAAAATCAGCAACAAAGTTCCAGAGCACCGGGGAACCCTGTGGGATAACGGGGCCAATTTGCCCCTGCTGAACATCTGTCCCTATAAACACCTCCAGGGATCCTTGAGGTCCATCCCATGCATAGTCCCCAAATATCACACCCCGAAATATCGTTTTTAGGATTAAAAATAAGGAAAAGCTCCCGGCAGGGCTGAGAAGGGATTTTCAGGAGGGGAATTTTTGAAGCCTTAAGGAAACGGTGTGTGGGGTCTCTGCTCCTAAACATAGAATCATGGAATGGCCTGGGATGCATGGAGGGATGGATGGATGGATGGATGGATGGATGGATGGATGGATGGATGGAGGGATGGATGGAGGGATGGACCTTAAGGATAATCCAGTTCCAACCCCTGCCATGGACAGGGACACATCCCACTAGAATCAGGCTCCCTCTGGAGCCTTTCCTTAAGTGGCAGAATGTATCCCAACCCTTCCTCCATCATTTTCCTTTACTTTGGGATTATTCAAGATACTCCCTCACATTCTTCACCCACCCAGAGGTGTGATCCTCTTGGTTTGGGAAATTTCCAACCTTTGGAAGGAATATTCATGTGCGAAGCTGTTATCTGGAGAACAGGGAAAAAAAATCCCAAACCAAATCCCACGATTTCTCAGTTCCACCTTGTGCTCACCTCAACCCTTTTGAACTTTCCCAATATTAAACTCACTCCCTTTATAGGACCTGAATTTATCAGGGATTTATTTAAAGCAGCAGCCCGTCCTTCCTTTCCACAGTCCAGGGATGCAGGGATGTAGGGTTCTGTTCACACGATTTATTTCCAGAAATTGCCAATGTCACTCCCAAATCCAGATGCCCTGGAAGGCTTTGGATGGACAAAGCACGTTGTGATAATTCTCAAAATATTCTCTCAACTTTCAAAATTTTACAGCTCAAGTTCTCCCTGGAATACAGGGGATGTCTTTTTTCTCAGTAAATCCCTTGGATGCTACTTCAGTATCCAAAACATCCCTTGGTGAGGATTTGGGATCTTAAATATTCATTCCCTGTTCTCTGTGGGACTTTACTGCAGGTGTTCCTCCCCTCTCTCCCAGTATGTAACCAACAACTCCAATTCCTCAGGGATTTTGACGGCTTTAGAAGACCTTGTAGACTGATTTTCCTAATTACAGGAACCAATCAGCAGCGATGTGGGTGTTATTCCAACCAGCAGATCCCATGATGTCCATTGGGACGTCATCCCCCTTCTTCCCGCAGTGAATTCCCCAGCACGGGATCTGCTCTGCTTCCCCTCCTTCCCTCTGCCTTCCCGACAGATAACCCAGGGATGGGATGGTCATTTCCGACCCAAACCATTCCAGGATTTGAGAAGCTGCATCTCTGGCATCTCTTTCAGGCCTGTAGGAAGTGGAAAGCACCTGGAAAAATGATTTGGAGGAACCCTCACGAGCTGGAAGGGTTGGAGCAAACCAGGTGCTGGGAGACATCAGCTTTTCCCACCTGTGCTCCCCCTTTCCTGCCAGCCCACAGCCAGGGCACCTCAAGGAACGGTGTCCAGATATCTCCTCCCTGCCAGGGAATAGCAAACACCGCCAGGAACAAATCAGCAGAGATATGGGTGTTATTCCAACCAGCAGATCCCATGATGTCCATTGGGACGTCTCCCTTCTTCCCACAGTGAATTCCCTAGCACAGGATCTGCTCTGCTTCCCCTCCTTCCCTCTGCCTTCCCGACAGATAACCCAGGGATGGGATGGTCATTTCCGACCCAAACCATTCCAGGATTTGAGAAGCTGCATCTCTGGCATCTCTTTCAGGCCTGTAGGAAGTGGAAAGCACCTGGAAAAATGATTTGGAGGAACCCTCACGAGCTGGAAGGGTTGGAGCAAACCAGGTGCTGGGAGACATCAGCTTTTCCCACCTGTGCTCCCCCTTTCCTGCCAGCCCACAGCCAGGGCACCTCAAGGAACGGTGTCCAGATATCTCCTCCCTGCCAGGGAATAGCAAACACCGCCAGGAACAAATCAGCAGAGATATGGGTGTTNAATAAAATAAAATAAAATAAAATAAAATAAAATGGAATCAGTCATGGAAAGCTCTCCTAGGTTATCCTGATGACTCCCAGACCAGAGGGATTCACCTGGGGGACCTATGAGGAAAGTTGGGCGGATGGGGACAGCATTCCAGTGAAAAATCAGGGTGGAATGGGAATTTTGAATTCTCCCATTTTTCCATCTGCTTTAATGTGGTGGCAGGGAAGAGGATGAGGGGAGCATCAGCCACCTCCTGACCCAGCAGAGAGGGAGGAAACTTCTCTTCCTTCCCTTCTGTGGGGACACCCACATCTCCCCTCACCCCGGACACACCGGAGGAGGAACGGCCTCCAGGGATGTTATTGGATGTGGCCAATAACAAAAAAAATATAATATAATATAAAAGTGCCGCCAAAGAGCTTCTTCTCCTTTTTCCACCCGTTCTAAAAACGCCCCCGATGGATCCGACCTGGAGACCCCGAGGAGGATCCAAGGAAAAGGCCGAAATCTCCGGGATGGCTGTTCTTAGAGGCTGTCCCACCCTGTGACTCCCAGCGAACATTCCCCAAGCTTCCCCGCCTAACGAGAGGCTGTTAGTGCCAGCTAATTAGCGGCCAGCTTGTGACCGGCTTCTGGAGCCCCCGGCCGCAGGGAAATTAAGCCAGAACAAAGGGAATGAAATCTCCTGAATGGAAAATTATTGGGGGTGGGAGGCCAGGACAGTTCCAGGAATAAACTTAATAGGCTTAGTGGAATTTAGGTGTAACTAAAGCAAGAGCGGGGCTTCACATGCTGCTCGTTAATTCATTCCATCCTCTGGACTGAGGGGACAGAGTGGAGAGAAACACACGGAGAGGAAGAAAAGGAAAATGTCTTCAAAGGGGAAATAAAAATATTTCAGGCAACCCAAAAGATTTACCCCCAAACAGGGGAAAGTGAAGGAAGATTGGAAGGGAGGTGGTTTTGCGATGTAGAGATGACAAAACGTACAGGGGTGGCTTTTGTCACCTCCTGCTCCTTTTCCATGCATCCCATGGAAATGAAGAGGCTGACCACTGCAATCCCTCCCAAAGTCAAGAAGCTGGAATTCCAGGTGGATCGCTTTCCTCTTTTTTCGTGCTTTTAAGCTGCAATTTCGAGATACTTCAAGGAATTTCCCGATTTTGCTGATTTCTGCCTAGTAACTGCCCTTCCTTTTTATCCATAATTAATCGCCAGTCTCCTGGAAACCTCTGGGTTTTGTAAAGCATTGGCACAGGACAATTCCTGGCCCAATTTTTTGAGCAATTTGAGTTCCCAATTCCCCCTGGCCTCCAGGAGCTCCTGGTGTTCAAATATTCCTGGACAGATCTCTGTGAGCTTCCAGTCTGAAGTTAGACCCAGGAATCTTTCCCCATTTTTAGCCCACAGGAAACCTAAATAAAGTTGGGGGGTTTTTTTCCATAATTTCTACCCTTGTTCAGGCTCCCAAAAAATAAAGGATCCTGCAGATATTCAACAGGCAGCACCAGTGAACTCCCTTCACTTCCAATCAGCAGCTTTTTATTCCAGATTCCCTCATTTCAGAGGTCACATAGCAAAGGAAAATCATCTCCGAAAATGTTTTTTATCCCAAAATGTCTCCAGTTGCAAAATCAGATCCTGAAGGATTCACCTTGAAGGGGAATGGGTTATTTCCAGAGTGAAATTTTCCTTTCACAACCATGAAATTTCAGCCCAATTTTCCATTCACCAAATGGATGATAAACCCCCAGAGAAGGATGGAATTTGAAACTCAGACAGGACACTGAGTACAGCAGAAATTATTTTGAGGG
>VYZR01011823.1:0-16020 GCA_013400675.1 Oxylabes madagascariensis | reverse complement strand
ACCACTTTCAACAAAAGCGAGACGAACATAGGATCTACCAGGATAAATTATATGAGGGATGAAAGATTGACTTAATGTAATCTAAGCATCAAAATATTACTCCATAAGAATAAAAATAAATTTACTTCCACATCCCAAATTATATATTCATATTGGGATCTATTTTGAATGAATGCTTCAATCACTGGAAGGAACAATGTTGGAGTTAGACCAACACTGAGGAGTTTGGGAAGTCCCAGCTCTGAAAACTGTTAGAAGACTTGTAAGCAACTAGAGACACAATGAGAGATATTATTAACACTTTTTACTTATCTTGCCATACTGCCTTTGGACCTAGATCAGGAATTTGAACCTCCTTTGAGCTGGGCATCATGCATAAATTAGAGTAGATCTCTTTAAATTAATATAAAACACTATGTTTAGAACTGTTACATATTAAGAAATACGGTTTCTTTGTGCCTCCATCCATGTCTGTGCCACTAGTCAGAACTAGTAACTCCTTAAACAGGGATATTTTAGCTAGAAAATCAGCAGCAGAACAGGATCTGGCAAGAGCCAGGTACAGATTAAACCACCGGCTTTAGGCTCTGCAGCTTCTGGAGTCACACAGCTACATCAGCATCTAAATTGTTTCTAAACTTAGATTATTTTTAAAAGAAAGTTTGTTTTTTCCTATTATTTCATTGAGCTTTGCTGCTCTATGTAGGTCAGTGGCCAGCCTGCTGGATCAAATAGTCCTTTCTCTTGCAGAAGCCAGTCTGGGAAGAAAACGAAGGCTCAAGCCTTGGTTGGAGGGATCACAATAAGTGGAGCCAAAACCTGTTGGCACAGTTGTTAATTATAATTTTAATTCCTAGGTTTTTAGAAGGTCAAAGCCTTCTTGTGATGTGTCTGCTAACATTGCCTGTCTTTTGCAGAATCTTAATTTCTCTCCAGGCTTCAAATTTCTCCATATGTCCCAAGATGTTTGCTTTCAAGATTTCCCAGACTGGACTGAGAAGATAGAGTCTGCTCCTGTCCGGTGCATCAGGCTAGAAATGATTGCAGGACAACACAGCCACCACTGTCAGTCCTTCAGCTACTGGTTGTTCATAGCATTTCTTTACCCATGGCCTATGGGAATTAATACATCTCGTTTTATTTGGATAACAGTGAAGGGTTTGGATCCTTCCTGCACTGAAACAGTAACTTCAGGCTTAGTTTAATGCCCTGAGAGGTGATTTCTCTACACCCCCCTCCCTGCCCCCTGCCATCTCCATCCCTTCCCCACGCTCTCTAAGAAAAGTACTTTTTGGTTTTCCCACATCATCTTCTGCTGTCTTCCTGAGGGCTGCTGTGATTCCCAGGCCAGCTGAGACTGTCCCAGCCCAGCAGAGGCAGATAAGCACAAGATGGCCCATGGGAGAGTAGGGGTTCCAACTCTCATAGTGGAGGGTGGAGAATGACAAGGGTGAGGCAGAATCTCTTTGTGGAAAAGGTGGGCAAAGGGCATGGGCAATTTGTCTGTTTGAGGGACAAAAACAAAGCTTAAATGGTTTTGCTAAGTACTGCAATGCTTCTCAGAAGATCAGATAAATCAGTGCAAGGTAGGCAGACTCTAGATAATCCAAAACTTGCAGCATCCATTTCAATGGGGTACTGCAGACTTAGGCACCATTGTGAGCAAAGCAGAACACTAGAAGAGGTCTAAAAGGAAGGTCTCTGCTTCTTCCCTCAAGGACATGCAGCAAAACCGTATTTCCTTATCATTCACAATTTCAGCTCTAAAGACAGTCATAGGAATCTATTTCCTTCATTTTATGCTGCTCCTCCCACTGTCTTTATCTTTTCTTTTCCTCTGTAAACCCAATCTATTGTTCTCACTTGAGGTTCAGAGCTGATGACTTGTTTGCTTTCATTGTCAAGTATTGCTTTCTGTTTCACTACTGGTGTCCTTCACTTGTACTTTGAAACAAAGGCACAATGCAAACAGAGAACAAACCATGTCCTGTAGCAGAGCACTTAAGGCTCTTTTGTGTGTTATCATGAATTGTCTTCTATCCCCATATTGTTGACTAACTGTGAAACTTAGTACTCTCTGCTATCCACTGGATTTAGGGATCCAGCACTTTTTTTTCCAAATCTCATTAAGGGCTTTTCTAACCAAAAATCTTAATCCCCTCATCTTTATGCCAAGGTCCAAAGTTTGATGACCAGATATCAGCATTCCTGTAGCCAGGCAGGAGGAAGGTCACCACTTCTGGTCCAAGTACAGATGACTTTTGATGCTGTTTGGAGAGATCATGTGGCTATAAATTGTGACATATTTACCAGGCCTGTACGTCTGTTTTCCTTCTCATGTTCTATTCTAGATGTCCTTCAGTACTATGTACATTTTCAGAGATTAAAAAAAACTTCCAAAAAATTTTTATTTTTAACTTATTTTACAACACTATATGAAGCCCAAGTCTTAAAAAAAATCAGATTTTTTTTTAATTTTTAAAAACTTGAAATCTAAAAAAACTTAAAAAAAATTACAATAATAGACTCCACAGGATGGTAAAATATACTAATAATTGGTTTATTTTAATTTGAAGATTATTCTTTACAAGAACAGGTAGATTTAGAAGAAGGGTGAGGTCATACCAGCATCTACAGAGTACAGCAGCTACTGACCACCATTAAAACCTTTGGACTATAGATGAGCTCCTGGTGTTACAGGTGGGACAGCACTGCTGAGTCTTGATCCAGGCATGGACCAGTTTACAGCAGGCTCTGGACATCATCTCTCAGGACAGCAGCCTTCCAGGGTGTCTGTGATTCTACGGTTCTGTGTCTTCTACTGCTCCACATGATATGGCTCTGCCTGCGCTGATTCTACAGGAAACATTTCCAAGCCCAGTTAATGTGAAAGCCCAGAGATGCTCTCATCTCTGAGAGGCAAAATATTAATGTGGCCAAAAAAACCTGTGTAAACCTACCTCCTCTTACTGTCATCCTGTCCGGACTCAGAGCTCCTATGTGAGGTGGGTGGTGGGGGAGATTCTTGTCTCCCCTTCCTGTCCAGGGTTGGCTGCCTCACTCAGCTTTTTCTGAAGCACGTGGTTATCACTACCGGCATGTTGCTGTCAGCAACTCTGTTCCTAATCCTCAGAGACTGGTCCAGAGCTTCCCTGGATCTCTCTAAAAAACTTTTCCCCAGCTTTCCTGATTACCTAAAACATTCCTGTGGAGGAGAACTTAATCCAAAAGCATAATTGCAGGAGGAGACGGAGCCAAATGGACCCTGGACTTGCTTGGCACTGCGCTACCAAAAATAAAGATTAAACAGCTATTTGGTACTGTTGAACTGTCTCTTGGGGAGCCATCCTTTCCTCATTAAAGGTATCGGGAAAATAAAATTATTTGTCCTTCTGCTGTCATTAGCACTGAGCTCTGCAGAGAACAGGCTGCCCATAGAGAGATCCTTAGCTCATGCCTCTGTAGACAATATCCCCCAGAAAGAAGGTTAACATTGCTTCACTTTTATTGCTCTAAAACTGAGAGAGCTGCAAAACTCATCCTAAAGCACGGCTTTGTTTTATCTGAACCCTGCTGCAAACCAGTCCATTAATAAAGTAATTGGGCATAGCCTGAGCAAATTGGAATCACACATTGCTTATATTCAGCTCCTAATGTGCTCATTCTCTGAGGACTGAAAGACTGCACTGCCATGCAGCAGGGTGGGACTCACCAGAAAGGACTACGTTGTGCAGGCTGGACTGTGAGCCAAAATAGCAGCCGCCTCTGTGGAGAAGAGGACAGCTCATTTGCTTGTCTTTGGGGGACTTTGCAGGACAGAAATGCTTTGGTTTGTAATTTACAGAATAAACCACAGTGGCTTTCTGCTGAAAGGCTCCTTCATGTTAGGGCTGGAAGAAAATAGGAAGGAAAAGAAGAAGGGAAGCATGAAAAGCCGGGAAGAATAAGGATATAGGGGAAGTGTCCTGTCCTGCAGGTCTGCCTCACCCCACTCCGCTGCCGTGGCTTTCTGCTGCCCTTTGCTGTGCTCCCTGCCTCCCCAGCTGGCGGAGCTGAGGGATGTGCCTGCAGTCTGTTAGCAGGGCAGGCTGCCAGCCAGGATCTGCCGCTGCCTCAGCACCAGGGAGAGCCCACAGAATGTCCCAATGGAAAGATCCAGTACCTGGGTTTGCGGGAATTGCACTTATCCCTGCTAAAATCAGACTAAAAAGAACCTACCCCTGAGGTGATGGCTAGAGACACTACAAGGAGTGTGTGCTTTTCAGCATATCTGTGAATTTGGAAGGTAAGGTGGCACATGGCTGAGCACCCAGCTACATGTTCAGACCAAATATTCAAGCGACAGCCCCAAGTTAGCTCTGGAAAGTGCTTTCCAGCACCCTAAAACTGCAGCCTGGGCTTTCCCTTTCTCCTAGCCCCAGTCCCAGGCTGAGTCCCAGGCTGAGCCTTAGGCAAGGCACATGTTCACCTCCAACTATAGAGCCCTCCAAGACAAGCCTAGCATCATCCCTGCCTTACTTGGGATTTTTATTTACTTTAGATCCTTTCCGGTTCTCCTACAGCTGCAACTCTGAGTTTTCTCTTTCTCTCATCCATTTCATTTGGGAAGTCAGTGGTAGGAAGGAAGAAGTCGGTTTTCTCATGGAAAATTCAATATTAATTTCAGACAGCCCTCTTAGTACCTGCAGAAAGAGCAACAGAGGGCACTGGGTCTTAGACCTTTTGCCTGTTCTGCAGATTTTACTGCTCAGTGTTGTAAACATATTAACTTGGCATTGATAGATAGGAAATCTCACAGAGAGTATGGGAAGACTGAGATCAGCACAGGTGAGGAAATTAATTCAGGAACACAAAATTTACTTTTGTGATGTATTGGTGGTTTCCAGAACATCTCCATCTGAAACTGCGTGGCCAAAGCATCACAGACTTAAATTACTGAGTAGGGTTTGGCAATGAGGAGAAAGAAAGGAGTTATAATCACTACAACAAGGATTTTGCAGGCCAGGGGAAATAAATAGGTGAACATTTAAATGCTTCCAAAACAAACTCACAATTGTGGGTTTTCAAGCCTTCATCAGGTTTAAACCCTTTTAGGTAGCATGGTTAAAACTGTCGTAGGGAACTGCAGGTTGCTTCTCTGTGTTCATGTACGTTCCTCCTGGAAGGGAACTTTCTGGCTCTCATAGCAGATCTCTGTCAGCTTTCTTACCCATTTCTTTCCAGGAACCTTTTGGTCTTTCTGAAGGCAACAGTCAATAGTTACCTAATACTACAGAGATCTACTTCTTCTTGTCATGAAACAAAAGAAAATACTATTGGCATCTAAATAGAAAGTTTTAAAATCAAGAGGAAAAGAAAATCAATACGTTTATTTGGATACAATGGAAATGTTTAAAAGACAACCTTAAACCCATTTATAAAATATTCTGGTGCCTAGTCCTGCAGTATAATATAGTGTATGCATCTATTGATCACCTGCTGGAGAGTAGCAGAGCTGTATCCTTAAAAAAATGGAATTTTCTCTCCTTTCAGATAATGAACAGCTTCCAGAATGGAGCTGTGACCCAGAGGTTTAGAGGGTGGTAGAGGATTAAGAAAAAATTATTGACTATGAAGGAAAAAGAAAGGAATTTGTCTGGGGAAGAAAATGGCCTGTAAAAGCTCTACAAAAGCATAGGCAATTAGCTGCTGGAATGACTAATTTCTGGGTGGGTGGATCTGAGCAGACTGCAGAAACCTGTGCTAAGCCCCAAGGCTCTGCTCCCAGCACGTGGGAGAGGAACCTCAGCAAGGGACCCAAAAGCACGAGCACATCTGCTGGGGAGCTTCGTGACACAGTCAATAGGGCATGGCCCACAGGAGGCCAGGCACGTTCTGAATCTCCCCTGGGCTGCAGTCCTGAACCTTTTTTAGCAAAATAGAGACCACAATCCTTCCCTCCAGGTACCTGAGCAGGAGTCAGCTTTTTAAAATTTTTATTTAAAAGCTTCTCTCAGCACTGCTGAGTGGTTAAGGCAGGGGAGATATGCCAGCAGGATTTTCACTCTGCTGGTGGTGGGCTGAGCATCACCTGCTCTTTCACAGGGCAGGAGGAGGAGACCTTCCCTTAGGGAAGAAGATGAGGGTAAAAAGGAGGAGGAGGAGGAGGAGGAGGAAAAGGAGGAGAAGAAAATGATGGAGGAGATGCTTCTTGTCCTCTGCTGGCACCTTTTCAGCTTTTTGCAGAGAACATTGTCCAAGAGAGAGGACCAGAGCAGTGACCATACTTCTACTGTTCAGGGGTTTGGGAACCTGTACCTGGCAAGAAACATATTTTCAATGATGCCAGCTGTGTGTTTTGTATTAAATAGTCTGTATTAAATGATTAAAATACAGAATGTGCCCTTACTGTGTCTCTGGGACACAGACACCTTCAGGACTGGCCATGCACTCCATACACCAGGCTGGAGAGATGTGCTGCTTCTCATGCGCCCCTTTTCAGGCCTCCTCAGCCCCACGAGCCTCTGCCACGATGGAGGGAGTCAGTGTCAGGTGCGCTGGGCCTCCTGCTATTTGGTGCACGCAGCTGGCGTGGGTGGGTTTCACTCCAGGAAAGGTTCGAACACAATTTCCCAGCTCTTGCAGGAGCATTTCACAGTGAGATTGTTACATAAAAGACAGGTAACAACTCCTCCTCCTCCCCTGCCCGCCTTCTGTAAGGAAACCAGCAGCTAAAATGTATTTTGTGAAAAGCTTGATCTTGACACTCCAGGTCAAGTGTTGAAAGTGCACATTGCTAGCGTAGGATGCTTGGAGGGTTTGGGGTAAGAAATCTTCCTGTTTTCAGCCCCAAACTGGGATTACTGGGGGGATAATCAGTGTACTTGACTGGGTGAATTATTTTTCCAATGATCCTCAGTGAACTTAAAGGTAAAATAACGAGTATTCCCAGCCAAAACTACAGCATAAGTGGCCATGAGTGACTTAAGGGTTAAGTAACATTATGCCTGTTTTCTCCTGTATACACACTCAGAAATCAGATTTCAGTATGTCATTTTAAAAACTGAAGAGTGTTGACAGTAGCCCACTAGATTTCAAAATGGCAACTACAGATACTGGAATATTTTAATCTATAGGATTAATTTGATGTTAATATAAATTTATATTTTTTCTGTATTATGAAAATATCTATTGGCTGATTTGCTGCTTAGCTGGCTTTCTCAACTCTGCCTTTAAGTCTTGCTTAATTTGTAACTCATCACAAATTATGCTTTCCCATATTGTCATTTGCTGGTAATATATTTCCCATATATTTTTTTTTCCTTTCAGATAGCTAAGTCAAATGTGCATAAGCCACAACTGTTAGCTTATATATTCCCAGCTGCCTGTTATGTTCTTTTCCTTTCCCCTACAGCTGCCTATACTGTTACTTAATTATTTCATCATACATAAGATGTTGAGGCCTAAAAGTTGAAATTAAATGACAGGTATGAGACCAGCTCTACCATCTCAGTAGCTTGAACTTTGAGTTACAGAAGTTTACTGAGGGAAGGAAATACACAGTATATTTTGGGTAAACTGTAGGTTCATGGTGAAAATTAATAATACTGAGAAAGAAAACTAGTGGATTGAAAGATACTAAAGTGACTCTGTTCAGATGCTTTTAGGTTAAATAATATATTCTGAAAAGTCACTTTTGTTCTATGGTAAGGTGGGAGCTATATGTTAATTTCTTTTATTCCTGGATCATTTTCTCTCTGAGATGTCATCAAGTTGAGTTTTCAGTACTACACTGAAATGAATATTCATCATAGAGTTACAGCTTTTGAAAAATCTGTGGGGAAAAAGACAAAAAGCCCTGAACCCCTTTTCTTCCCCCTCTTCATGCATCTCTGAACACGCACAGCTCCCTTGGGTTAGCAAAGCAGCACAGAGCATCCGTGTGCTTCTGGGCACGGGCTTTGAGTTCTCCAGGTGTCCCCTCATATGGGACCAAGGGGTCACTACAAATGTAAGAGTTTTGGGGGTTGAGGGCTGTAGGAACAATGAGAACCATGAGGGGCAGCCTTGGTACTTGAGCTCATCATGGTCAGTCAGAACTCCTTTGGGAGGTGGAAAAGTTACAAAGCAGCTTCGGGCTGCTGTGACCAGGACTGCTGTGAGCAGTCCTCCAGCACTGAAAAAACCTGCAGATTTGCAGGAAAATGGACAAAAGGGCACTAATGGGTGAGTGAAATGATGTGGATATTGGACTGGGGGCAGGAAGTTTATGAAGTAAGAGTGAAATGTGGGCTATGTCACAGCTGTCACTGCACAATAATGTTGTTTTAAAGATCTGATAGATAAAATGGAGTAACAAAGGGAATCCCTTGGCTCACAAGACAGGCAGAGCTTTTCACTAGCATTCTTTTTAAGAGCTATGTTTTAACAGCAATTTTAATGCTGTGGAGAACAACGCAGCAATGAATTGCACAGGGTGTTTGCAATTTGCAAGTAAGGGGAAACCCTTTCACAAGGGTGAGATTGGGCTGGTGCAGCTAAACACCTTCCAAAGGTTCAAGACACGGAGCCTGGCCCTCAGCTCCTGCTGCTTCCATTGCAATCAGTAAAATGCCCTCGACGGGACATATGGTATTTGTCCAGACATAAAATTGCCATTTTATTGGCATAAAATGATGTTATGAGCACTTCTGATTTTTTTCCCCTAATCTTAACACGGATTCTTTCCATTCTATCTCAATAATGATACATGGACTTTTGAATAACAAAATTTGTTGGCTCAATGAGCAACAAAAAGGCTGCATTTAGTGCCACATAGTGGTAAAAAACCAAAAAATTCAGTGAGGCTGGATATTCTGAAGCAATGCAGAACATTAGGTGTTAATGCTAAACTTGTAAAAGTAAAAATACATTTCAAAAAATTAGGATATACAGACCAATTTGTGATATGTATCACCAAGATTTCATTGTCTGAGGATGGTTTATACCACTAGCTAGATAAATGCGCAATGTAGGAAATTTTTGACTCTGTATTTAAGATTAACTTGCTTTGCAACAAGCAGAGCATTTTGCTCTTTTATAGCCTTGACAAAATTGTGAGGGATGTGATAGTGGAATCAGCCCTTGCCGGTGGCACAGCAGCCACAGGGCAGATCCATGCTAGACTAGAGCTGTAAAATATCTCGAAAAATGGCAATAATATGGAGCAGTCTCTGAAGAAAAGACTAATTTGAGATCCCTGGATTGGAAAGACTTTTGCACATTTTGATGACGAGTAGTTTTCTTGCTCAGGTAATGCAGAAAAATATTACTGTTGTCAGTAAGACAGGTAATGGTACTTCTGCAGGTGTAATGGATGTGTTGAAATCCGTCTCCAGCCATCCAGCACCAGAGAAAGCTAGATGAAACAAAACCTGTAATGGTTAAAATATGCTGAAATAAACTAATAAGACCAAATTTTCCCACTGAGCTCCCCAAAACATGAATACACCTAAACAATGTATGTTTGTACAGGATTATGAATGGATCAAACCTGTGGCATAACTTCAGACTCAGGAAACACAGTGAAACTGAGCCCCTGTTCCCGCTTTTGCTGTGCTGCACGATCTTTCAGGGGCTCCAGAGGGACTTGTGGCACCTCTACCTACACAGGACATTTGCACCTGCAGTAGGATGGGGACATATTTGGCTTCTGGCATAGGAATACCGCCGAACAGTACTGTTCTGTACTGTAGATTGTGTTGGGATGCTCACTGGCAAAGTGCTTCAAAATATAGACTTTGAAATGCTTCAGATTTGATTCTGTATGCAGTCTTGCTTCAGTTGCAGAGTTCAGCTGATGTCTGTTGCCTGCTCCTCTGAAAGCAAATTCTTCTACTTCCACACATAGACATTTTTCAGGTAAGCAAGCAGCAATTGCTGCCATTTTTGCTTTAGGCAAAAATACAATTGCATGCTATTTGGTAGGGTATTTAAANATGGATCAAACCTGTGGCATAACTTCAGACTCAGGAAACACAGTGAAACTGAGCCCCTGTTCCCGCTTTTGCTGTGCTGCACGATCTTTCAGGGGCTCCAGAGGGACTTGTGGCACCTCTACCTACACAGGACATTTGCACCTGCAGTAGGATGGGGACATATTTGGCTTCTGGCGTAGGAATACCGCCGAACAGTACTGTTCTGTACTGTAGATTGTGTTGGGATGCTCACTGGCAAAGTGCTTCAAAATATAGACTTTGAAATGCTTCAGATTTGATTCTGTATGCAGTCTTGCTTCAGTTGCAGAGTTCAGCTGATGTCTGTTGCCTGCTCCTCTGAAAGCAAATTCTTCTACTTCCACACATAGACATTTTTCAGGTAAGCAAGCAGCAATTGCTGCCATTTTTGCTTTAGGCAAAAATACAATTGCATGCTATTTGGTAGGATATTTAAATTTATTTTAAGGTAATATCAATATATTGGTACGAAAGTCTTATGGTGTCATGGAAAAGAAATCTATGTGATCTGGGTGAGATGACTCACTAGCACACAAAACTGCACAGAATCCTCCATGCTAAAAAAAACCAGAAAAGGTGTTTGGGGTTTGTCTTGTTTTAACCAAGAAAGAACCTACAAGGCAGCCCTGCAACAACCACACAGCTGAGGGTACCAAACAGGCTCAAAGGTAGTGCCAGTGAGGCACTACTCCTGTCCTGTACAGCTGTGGTGGCACACGTGTGGATTTGGGATGCATCCCAGAGATGCTGATGTATAAAAACAGCCTCCAGCTGATTCATGGCTCCAGCAGCCCTTATTCTTGTTCAGCTTCTGCACTGGGATGAATATTGAACCTTTTGGCTAAGAAAAGAATTTTAAAACCAGAGAAAGGAGAAACTACTCAGTGTGAGTTAGTGGGAGTCATTAAACCCAGGCTGTTTCACAAATGAGAAGAAATTAGCATTCAGGATAGGGAATAAGCTCACTAGGGTTTATTTTTACAGTCCAGCATGCTTGCAAACTTCACGGCAGTACATGGAAGGAGTGAAGGGATTCATATCACTGGCATATGGAGCACATGCAAAGACAGCTTATGTGAGTAGTTTGACAACTATTTGGCTGCATTCTGCTCAAAATATTTGTGACAGCAGGAAGTTAGAGCTGCCACAAAGATGACAAATTCTTTGAAGTCTACTTGGGAATCTCCATTTTCATCCAGGTTCTTGAAGACTTTATCAATAGCATTCTTGTCCTTCCCAGACTGCAAAAGAAAAAGAGCAGGTTGAGGTGAAAGGAGGCACAACCCCAATGCATGCACAGCCCCAGTGCAGCAACTTCTTCAAACAAGGTCCTTGTTGGGCTCTGGGCACTTCGTAAGGTCCCATGTGTTCCCACTCTCCACAGCAGCAACGAGTACCAAAAGCTTGTGCTCCTGGGTTTATTACACCTGAGAGCTTTAGTCATGCACTGTCACAGAGAGGCATGTTTGCTACATCTAAACAGCATTTATCACCATTAAAGCTGTGTAGCACAAAGCCCTGAGGACACTACCCAGATGAATTAAATGCCGTAAGTTCCCCATCCATTCCCCTGGAAAGGCTCAGCTGGAGCTCAGGCAGTTTGAAGTTCTGCAAAAAGATGCTTTCCTGGGGAAAATGTCAAATTTAAGCTTCACTAAATACTTCCACCCCAGAAAATAAGCAAACAGCCTCAAAAGTGCTTTGAGTGCTGCCACTGGCCTTATGGCCCAGCAGAAACTGCTCACAGGAGCTGGTGGCTGGGAAGGTGCCTCCTGAAGCCAGCAGGATGCTGAGCTTGAGTTAACACAGGAAATCTTTTTCTAAGTTGTCATTATTCTTCTATGTTGCCATTATTCTGTTGGAATGACTGAACACCATCATCCGTCACAGCCAGCATGACTTCATGAGAGGAAAGTCCTGCTTATCAAACCTGATTTCCTTTTACGACAAAGTAACCCACCTAGCTGATCAAGGGAAGCCAGTTGATGTCTTCATTTTGGATTTCAGTAAAACTTTCAATACTGTCTCTCACAGGATCCTTTTGGACAAAACGTCCAGCACACAGTTGGATAAATGCATCAGGGATGGCTGAGCAACTGGCTCATGGGTGGGGCATGATGGGGGACATCAGACTGGGGACCTGTCACTAGTGGGGTTCCACAGCGCTCCATCCTTGTCCCTGTGCTCTTCAACATCTTCATAAATTACTTGGACATGGGACTGGAAGTGATACAGAGCAAGTTTGCAGGTGATACAAAACAGGGAAGAGCTGCTGACTCTGTTGAAGGCAGGGAGGCCCTGTGGAGACACCTCAACAAATGAGAGGCCTGGGCAATCACCAGCCCTATGAAGGGAACATGGAAAAGTTCTGAATTCTGTACCTGGGATGGGGCGATCCTGGATGTACAGACATACTGGGGAATGAGATGCTGGAGAGCAGTGCCATGGAAAGGGACCTGGGGGTCCTGGTCAGTGGCAAGTTGAACGTGAGCCAGCAGTGCCCGGGCAGCCAGGAGGGCCAGCCCTGTCCTGGGGGGCATCAGGCACAGCATGGCCAGCCAGGCCTGGGAGGGGATTGTCCTGCTCTGCTCTGCACTGGGGAGGCCTCACCTTGAGTGCTGAGGGCAGTTTGGGGCACTGCAATGTAAGACACATAGTCAACTATTAGAGAGTGTCCAAAGGAGGGCAGTGAAGATGGTGAAGGGCCTTGAGGGGAAGCCGTGTGAGGAGTCTCTGAGTTCACTTGGTCTGGTCAGCCTGGAGAAAAACAGACTGAGGGGAGACCTCACTGCAGTTACAGCTTCCTCATGAGGGGAAGAGGAGGAGCGCACACTGATCTCTTCTCTGTGGTGACAGTGACAGGATCCCAGGGAATGGCTTGAAGTTGTGTCAGGGGAGGTTTAGGTTGGATGTCAGGGAAAGGTTCTTCATCCAGAGGATGGTTGGGCACTGGAACAGGCACCCAGGGAAGGGATCACAGCACCAAACATGACAGAGTTCAAGACAGAGCTCATTTGGACAATGGTCTGAGGCACATGGTGTGACTCCTGGGGATGTCCTGTGTAGGGGCAGAGGTTTAAATCAATGATCTTTGCGAACCCTTCCAACTCAGCATGTTCTGTGCTCCTGTGATTCTGTGAACAACTGCATCTCAAAGCTGATGTTAAGCAATGCATTATCAAATTAAAAAGTGGGGTGGTTTTTTGAGTTTTTTTTGTTTGTTTGTTTGTTTTTGTTTTTGGTTTTTTTTTGTTTGTTTGTTTGTTTTTTTCTTTCCCCATTTTGCCAAAATGTATTAAAAAGAAATGAAGCTTACAGGAGGGCTTTTTGGCCCTGGTAATCTACAGGCATTTTCGAAGCTGCAATTTTAACATTAAACAGGAGATGGCAGTACAGACCTGTTGAACCTAGGAAACTAGCGTGTGGCTTCTATAGAGGAGAGAAAATCTGATGTAATATTAGAAAGAAATTATATAAACTTTTGGAAAGTGTCCACCAATTTAAAACGACTACTACCTAAATTTAAATCTGAAGGCAATTTTTGATCATGTTCTAATTAACAAAATTTCTCATTCTGTAATTTAATGTTATACTTTAAATGCAGAGCTTTAAAAATCACTAAAAATTGAACAAGTTCCTTAGATTTGACAGATGAATGAGTCTGGAAGGTTTAATTCATTTTAACTTTGTAAATTAAATAGTTTTAATTTTTAAGTGAATATTTCAAATTATTTAGTGAACTATACGAACTAGTTGATGTATTTGAGATGAGATGAGATGAGATGCATCTTCTGAGATGCAAAAATAGGAATTGTTTTTTGGAGACTCTTTATAATTCAGTCCAGTCCTTCAGTCTTGTGGTATTTATGCTTGATTGATTCAAGACCTTTCCAGGCACTTGTGATCTGTGTCAGCTGTATCCAGCTCTCAGGCCAAAAGTATACACAAGAAAATTAGAAAACACTGTTCCCTAGAATTTCTTGAAAATGAAAATATAAAGCTATAAATGGCAGGAAAATGCAGGTAGAACTTTTTTTCTGAAGTCAGGCTTATGTTCTCAGTTTTTTTCTTGTAGTTATTAGTCTGGCAAGACAGAAACAAGGAACATTTTTTTGTTTAAATTTATTTAAAATACTGGCATAAAAATGCGTTGAGTTTGTTTGTTTGTTTTTTCTTAGAAGAGGTAAAGCAGAAAAGGGAGATGGAGACTGGAATATAAGAGAACAATTAGCTAATTATCTTCTGGAAAATTCCAGTTTTCCTCCAGTTGCAGGAAATAGAGCCAGTAAGAACAGTTGTGGGGAACTGGGAAAAGTGGTGTCAGGCCACCCAACACAGTCAGGACAGACCTCTGAGCATCATCCCATTTGGGAGCTGCCTACTGCAGTGGCTCCCCAGCCTTATTTAGACCAAATGTCGAGTGTCTAGGGGATCTCCATGCTGTCGTAGAATTGTGATTTTGTTGTTGGTTTAGTTTGTCTTTACATGGAAGTGTTGTGGGTGCCACACAGCTCCATGCTCAGGTACAGGACCCTTCTGTGATGCTGTTGGGTCATGAAACTGATCTGTCTTACACAGATTTCTCACAAAGTTTGGAATATATTCCGCCTGAGCCACCCAGGTCCTTATTCTGAATATTGCATCTCTTTAATTTGTGAGACATAACTCCAGCAGGCATGGATTTCATATGGTGGATTCGTGTAGCTTGCATGGAAAGATACTGAATTGTATCAAGTGCCCTTCCTGCAGTGCCCTGAAATAGTTGTTATAAAACTGAACTATACAGTTCATACAGCTGGATACAAAAAGTGAGAGCTACGCAAGGAGCATTTGGTTCTAGACTTTTGCCATTAGGAACAGTAACAAAACAGTACAAATAGGGAAACATTACTTTAATGTGGAAGGAACAACATATTTAAAAGTGTTTTCTGGATTTTTAGTGAAGGGAAACAAGTTTTAAAAAAAATTTGAAATTGTCTCCGTGGCAGCTAAAGCTTTTACTAGAACATATTAAGTACTTTGAATACCTACTGAAGTGCACTTTATGATTACATACAAATCTATGTTGTACAATATATATCCAGGTCTTTCTTTTGCTATTAAAGACAAATGCCGAACAGTTTGATCTGAGTTCATCTGTTGTTCTGGTTTATGCATCATTTTGATAAGCATACTGAGTATGTAGTATAAATACCTGGAGAAGGTAAATGTATAAATTTATAAATTAAGAGAGATTCCCCATCTGTAATTAAGATCGTCAACTGCTGACAGCACAACTACCTTCACAGAAGTTGTGACATGAAGTGAGATGATAAATCCAGGGATGAACAGAAGTAAGTTAAATTCTGAAGTTGAAACTCGATCTATTTCAAACCCATTGTCCTGATAACTCAAGTGATGAATTTAGCAAACAGGGAATGGCCCTGCATATTAAAATCAGTTTTACACAGTTTGTGCAAAACCTTTTTAAAATTAATATTTTCCTACAAACCATTGCATATTTTTGGATGTAATTTCCCTTAAAATGTACTAAAAACTGTTTCTGCAGGCTGCTCTTGCACCTGCTACACAGAAACGGTGCCGCGCTGTTCTCTTACCGCAAGGAAATTTGGGAGCTCCTTTTCCAGCAGAGTCTTTAGTTCTGCTCTGCTGAGGGTTTGCCTGTTGCCATCAGTCTTTGCATACTGGTCGAAGACAGCAATGGTCATTGCCATCGCAGTTTCCAGCTGAGACATGTTGCTTCTGGAGCTTGGCTTTCTCCTGAACAGGCACAGCCTCAGGGCTCTCTCGGAGGATGGAGCCTGCTCTGCTTCTGGGGTTCTTTATGCATCTGTCCCCTCCAATCAGTGGCTGCACACCCAGGGGAAAGTTATCCATTAGCAAACACCTCTATCTGGAGCACACACCTCCTTTGTGCCAACACCTTTTTGAAACTAAAGATTTATTGCCCTGGTGTGACTGGTACAACCAGTTGCTCACCAGTAGAAACCAGCCTCTCCTTCAAGGTACACAGGATGACTAATGAACAAAAATCAGATTTTATTAT
>VYZR01011813.1:12452-30921 GCA_013400675.1 Oxylabes madagascariensis | reverse complement strand
TTCTGAAGAGAGTATGAGTGAAGACAGTGCATATGAAAACTCAGCATGAAAAGCAAATTCATTTTTCTCATCAAACTTGAAGAGCAGTCTCAGAGCCATCTGTGCAGAATACTGCTGCAGATCATCCAGGCACTATGCAGATCAGAAATAGGGCTACAACCCAGGTACCTGGTCTGTGAACGGAATATAGATCATGAGAACTAATTCCAGCTACATGAACAATGAATCAAATCCTTTTATCTACCCATAGGTTACCCTTATTTTCACCTGACCTTTTCCTCATGGGTAAGTGCATGTGGGGAGAAAAAGGAAATACACGAACGGGATTCTGCTTCTCTAAGAAGCACTCTTGATAACCATCTTGTTTCACTTTTGTTGTAGTTATAAAGTGTATCTACTATCCTTCCCTTGTAGTACCCAAAGACTCCAACTCAGGCCAAAAAACCTCAGATTAACATTTTGGTAGGCCTTCCAAGCTGCAAACTATTGAAAAGGGCGTGCTTACCAGGTAGGATTTACAGGAAACCATAATCTTCACATTCAGCGTGTGCACCATGAACAATAGAGCACGCACTGGGAATGACGACATTGCCAAGCCATGTTGGTGAAGGACATGTTTGTATTTCCAGATTCATCTTTTATTCCAGGATGTATGTGTACTCTTTTACACTAATGCCACAAACAAATACAAATCTTTTTAAGAGTAAATTTAAAGATATTTACCTCTTTAACCAGCTATTGGCACTTCACAATCTTACTTTGGCAATGTGGATTTAAAAAAAAAACAAACCCCCAAAAAGCAAGCAGACAAACAAAACAAAAAATGTCCTCCACAAACTCAACCAAATAGATTCCTTAAAAAAATGTACCAGAGACTCAAAAGCTCATGAATATCACTATATGCTACTTCTTTCCAGTCAGACCCACTCATGTAGAGCTGAGTAGCTCTCAGCTTCAGCTTCAAACTAGGACAGTGTGCTTAGTCTTGAGTCTTCACCAGACTTTAGTGAGGGATTTCACAAGAGCACGTTCTCTGTGTACTGCCATCCAAACTGCATTGCGGCCCTCACCAGGGCAGTGGGTTTCCCCACAGGTGCTACACATGCGGAGGTAAAATCCCTGTTTTGAAGACAGCCTGTCATGAGGGGAAGATGGACAGCTTGCCTGGGAATTATCCTTGAAGATGTCCACTCTTCTTTTCTCTGCAGATACCTTCCCTTTCAAATACATATTTTATGAACTACAGCGTTCACAATCTCTTTAGCACCCACTCCAATAGAATGGGTGCTCACTGCAAGCGTCATTTAAAGATTGAAAAGATTCTACCCTACTATGATANCAAATCTTTTTAAGAGTAAATTTAAAGATATTTGCCTCTTTAACCAGCTATTGGCACTTCACAATCTTACTTTGGCAATGTGGATTTAAAAAAAAAACAAACCCCCAAAAAGCAAGCAGACAAAACAAAAAATGTTCTCCACAAACTCAACCAAATAGATTCCTTAAAAAAATGTACCAGAGACT
Organism: Oxylabes madagascariensis; assembly: GCA_013400675.1. Classification (NCBI taxonomy): domain Eukaryota; kingdom Metazoa; phylum Chordata; class Aves; order Passeriformes; family Timaliidae; genus Oxylabes; species Oxylabes madagascariensis. The sequence goes on along the minus strand of VYZR01011813.1, from coordinate 29,397 downwards.
CAAAAGCTCATGAATATCACTATATGCTACTTCTTTCCAGTCAGACCCACTGATGTAGAGCTGAGTAGCTCTCAGCTTCAGCTTCAAACTAGGACAGTGTGCTTAGTCTTGAGTCTTCACCAGACTTTAGTGAGGGATTTCACAAGAGCACGTTCTCTGTGTACTGCCATCCAAACTGCATTGCGGCCCTCACCAGGGCAGTGGGTTTCCCCACAGGTGCTACACATGCGGAGGTAAAATCCCTGTTTTGAAGACAGCCTGTCATGAGGGGAAGATGGACAGCTTGCCTGGGAATTATCCTTGAAGATGTCCACTCTTCTTTTCTCTGCAGATACCTTCCCTTTCAAATACATATTTTATGAACTACAGCGTTCACAATCTCTTTAGCACCCACTCCAATAGAATGGGTGCTCACTGCAAGCGTCATTTAAAGATTGAAAAGATTCTACCCTACTATGATACCTTCATCATCATCTTCATTGTCATTACTCAAAACTCAAAAGCATGGCAGCTCCCTGCCACTTCTAGAGGAAGATACACACTGTTTCTTCCCACCACACTGTCCCCAGGGCATCCCCATTGTGTGCTGTGAGCCCCCAGCTACAGCTGGTCAGAGGAAGGTCATTTTTCAGGCTCTCATTGTAGAAGCCCTTCGTTTGAAAGCACTCAAAGACCTTTCAGACCTTTATTTTATTACTGTGAATTTACTAGTAAGTATTTTTGTTTTTCAAACTTTTAAAATATACACCTCATGAAAGACTAATTTTGTCTTCACTAGTTGCATTTACACATCATGTTCAATGCAAACTGTGTAGATGTTACAAAGATGAAAAGATAAAGAGGTTCAAAAAGGTACTTTTCCAACCTTGCCCAAACCCAAAAACAAGTAAAGTCTTATTTCCTCTACATCTCACAGCCACACCACATGGAAAAATTCATTCTCCAAACAGCAGCCTACCAAAAAGGCACAATAGTGTGAAAAAAGGGTGCTATAATTGAAATCCTTTTGCAGCCATAATTATTGCAGTTGCTATAAAGCCAAAGCTGTAATTTTTGCAAGGCAAATTAAAGTGAAAGGAACGAAACTACTGCAATTTTTTTGAAAGCTATGAGGGAGGTTTTTTTCCTTTCCTGCTGTTTAATCAAAGTAGTGAAGATTGGGGTCATGAAGAGTCATGAAAACTGTACTGATGTTCTCTCCTGGGATCCAGGCTTCTCTGTATTTTTGCAACATAACGTAATTAAATTATATTCATAAATCATCTGGAACATTACCCAAAAAAAAGGAGGGAAAAAAATTCAAGTCCCAATCCTGCGAGAGGCTCCATAATGGTTTAAATTCCTATGGCCACAGAGTAACTAATAATTTACATATAGTAGTCGAGAACAGTGCTGCAAACTAATGAAAAAGAGAAGATGCAGGAGCAAGAACTCCATCCAAGTCAGTCAGGCAAAGCAAAGTTGCAAGAGGGTGTCTTTACCGAAAAATGCAGGCTGAAATATGCACACAACCAAACTCAACCACTCAGACCTCACACCATGGTCTAGAGAAACGCAGCAATGCAGCTAGAACTCAAATCTTTGGATTGGAGAACAGGTATTGCTTTGTTTGGCTACAGAATTTGCATTGATCAGCTTTTTTGTCAAGATTCTATTTTTGCTTTTCAGCTCAATAAATAGAGACCAAAAAATCTTCTGAGGATAACTGAAGTTATGATGATGATGATGATGATGTTCCAGTCCTTCTTAGGGTGAGGGGATATACTATCAATGCAATAATCTCTGCTTTGAATATTTTATCCACACCTGTACTTCCCAGTTACTTGCTGAGGGTATGGGATAAGCTCAGCTGAAGCATAAGGAGACCATTCAGGGTCTCATGTTTATGTTTGCAGCTAAAGCAAGCAAGATTGACTACTTGCACAGATTTCAGCACCACCACATGATCAAGCAACATTTTTAATTTGAACAGCATTGCCTCAATTTATGAGCTCTGAGGATTACCAGCTTTCAAAATGGCAATTATATGGAAATATTAAACATAACCATACTTAATTAAACACAGATTTTGAATGTACCACCTTATTTGTTCTTCATGTATTTTATGCAGCTGGTTAAAGGATATGTGTTTTAGATTTTTTTTTCCAAACTAGAAAAATTCTATAAAAAGAGAATATGTTTTCTTTTTCCTGTATTTGAGATACATTGATAGTTTAGCCAACAAACAAACCTTTGTAAAAATATCCATAAATCACTTTGGACCATGGTCAAGAATCCATTTTAAAAAAGCAGCAAAGTACCTGTAATTATTTTGTCCCCATTTACAAGGGAATAATCAATGCTACTTTTGGTCACTTGGTCTTTGAGATATTACTGAAAAAAAAAGATTGACCTCTGCCAAACTACTGAATTGTCAGTCATTTTCTTAAATACAGTATTGATATTCTGTTCTTTCATAGCTTCTCATTTCGCTAGGTAAACCTAATTTCTTTGAGGTAAAAGGCTACTGACTATGCTTGTAACTACAAATGAGCAAGACTAGAGACTGCTTCTCTTTCTCTTGTGACAGAAACATAAATGGCATTATATAAAAGATTCAGAAAATTTTCTGCAAAACTGAAGGAGAAAAATTGCAAGTTCTTTCAGTGACAAAAAGCCCTCTCACAACTCTTTGTGACACTCTAAGGAAAAGATTGAAAGTACTTACAAATTTTTTTTAATAAGGTTTAGAACTAATTAATTCTGAATTTGAAGGGAAAAAAAAGGAAATAAAAATGAGGGAATGATTCACAATCATTTCCTATAGATATTGCTGTCCCAAATAGAAAAAAAGATCGAGCATTAGGTGATGGAAGAAAAACACCAACCAACCTAAGTCAAAAATCTTTTCTTCTAGACTCTCTTCCCACATAAGCAAACGAACAGGTAAAAAATATACTTTCTAACGTTGTAATATGAATTGTCCAAAGTTTGAACAACTGATTTTCTTCTGATCTTCAAACTTCTGGGTATTTACATAACTTTGTAAAAAAACTATCTTTTCCACTTGTACATTCTGTATTTTCTAAAGGCCATGTCACTGTCCGCATATAACTCGTTCTTTACTGGAAACCCCAGTCACTCCTTATTCCCTATACCTTTTAGGCATAATGCCTCAACCTTCCCAATTAGAATTTGCCTCTCATATGCAAGCATCATTCAGCACAGGCAGTATGCTTTACTTAACTTCAATTTCTGATAAGCATAGAAAAAATTCTAACCCAAAGATAAATGTTACAATGAATAAATATATTTTTAAGTGTATTTCAGGAGTTGTAGAAATTCACAGAGGAATTCATATGGAAAAGCGTTAGTGCTTATTGGCACTACAACTGTCTGCTAACTTGCAGTTGTTTAGAGTTTACAGATCTATATGGTGAAATTCCTCCTTCCAGGGGTCTGAATCAAGAGAAGATGCGTATTTCAATTACTGCCATTTGTTCTCATATCAAACCAAGCCTATTTTTACCCAAAGTAAAGCAGTGTCTTTACATCTCTTCATCATGCAAATCCACTTACATAGAAAAACCCCAGTATTACCATAAAAATTCCTCTTATTTAAAGCCATGTGAATGTCTGCCACACACATTTGACTATTCTTGTCCCAAAAGCAGTAAGTGCCATGCAATTCATCTTACACAGCAGAGTAAGAAAAAAAAAGTTTTCTTTTTCGTTCGTGCCAAGCTGACCATGATGGCAGACCACTTTCATTTTTTTCTAAGTCATAACACTTGCCAGCAAAGCTTCTGGCAAGACACTATCTCCCTATTACGTCCAATCTCCAGTAAATTGAAGTGTTATTAGCTAGATGTTATTCGATTTGGATTGCAAACAGCAAGTTCTATCCCAAGTGTCAAAGGAAGAGTAGGAGTAGCAATATAGATGGGACTTTCACAATTGCTCAGTAGCTTTGCTGTTTCCCAGCACCACCTTGCTCATTAGCTGGGCAAATCAGCACTGAACATCAAACTAATGGACTTTCGTCTAAACAATTCATTGATACTTAGTTATCAAAGCAAGTGGACAAAAATACATCATGTAACACAGCAGGAATCACAGGAAAGGAGACTGGACAGCTACAATGTCAGTTTGAATGAAAATAAAATTAAATGGAGCACATATTCTTGATGACAGTTACAGCATTTTCTCTCCCAGTGGACTTAGTGCGTTTCATAAGAAGCAATGAATGCTAATCAATAGCAGCCTAAAATCAACCTAGTGCATCCTCAGGTCAAACTGGGGCATTTTTTAGGAGCAGAGTCATTAAGGGAATACACCATTGTTTGTTTTGTTTGCTTCCATTGAAAGAACCAAAGCACCAATGTTATGAATGAGTTTAAGCTGTTAAAAATTGGTTAAAAGCTGTTATAAGTTCCAGTGTTCCTTGTTGAGAATTGTTCTCTGTGTTAGTGTTACTCACCTNATATATAGTGGGGAAACCCCAGACATCTGATCTATTTCAATTGCAAAGCTTTCCCACTTTTTGGAATGCTTTAACCATCCATGGTTTTTTGTGTAAAAGAGGGACTGAGTCATCACATGTAGGAGCAACTATAAATATCTAATGCCAAGTCCTCTGCACAAAAGCTGCAGCACTCAATATACAGTATTTTGGAGACACCTGAATGCTGGAGAAAGAGTATAGCATGCCCTTTTCAGGAAGGAACATCTGTTGCACTGGCTGAGAAGCAGTTTGGCGTGACCTCCTGTCCCCAAAGTCAACTCTTTGGTATTACTTTTTACAAGCAGGGTTGCAAGATTTCCTCACAGTTTGAGGAGGGGAGAAGTGTTTGGAATGGAAAATGAAGCTGCAGCCAGAGGACTTGTTCAGCCACTATAACTTTGTTCCTTTCAGTACATAGTCATTATGTTATCTCATAACAATGTAAATATCTGGTTCTCTTTATCCTGACACTGTATTCTGCAGTTCATCTTGATATGGAGTGGAACACAAAGTCTGTTTGCAATGCAGCCATCACTAGACTGCATTTCCACTCTTCCACAGTAGTGTCCTAATTTCTATGCCTCCAGAGATGCGCAAATATGAAATCGGCTATTTCAATACTGTCCTGTCCTGCTGTAAAAGGGGAGTTGAGGATGATTCTTTTTGATAGATTTCTTGGACGAAAATAAAAAGCAAACGTGGCCATATTGTATCTGAGAACATTTTATTGATAAAGAAAGGTACTACTCCTACTGAAGAGGGGATAGAAAAGGGAGCAAAAAGGAGAAAAAAGGAGAAAAGAGAGACAGTGATAGAAACAGAATACTGGGATAGATCGTTACCAGGCACCCATATCCCAGGCACCCTGTCAACATCAGCTCAGCAGATGTAGCATGGGTGCTGCAAGCTGCGATGAGTCTGCATGGTTCCCATGGCAGCTAGGCGCAATTTCCAAACAGCGGCCGGCTGCGTGTCTCTTCCACCAGTGAAGAACAGGTTGCTGTGGCTATGGGCACATTCGTGGAGCAGCTGCAGGTTGTCAGGGTTGGGGCAGTGGCTGCGGGCAGCAGCAGCTGCTCCGTTGGGGAAACAGCAGAGTGCTAGGCTGCCATGGCATTGAGCTGCCTCAGGAAAGCAGTGAAGTAGGACAGGACAGGTACAGACAGGGAAGCAGGACCACAGACAGGAAAAGACAAGGCGGGGAGGGGAGCCAAGCTGCCCCTCCAGGCGAGTCCCCACTCCTATCAATAAACCCAAAGAAAACAACCCCTGGTTGTGTCGCAGTTAATTGCTTTTGTTTGTTTGTTTGTTTGTTTGTTTGTTTTTTGGTTGGTTTTTTTGTTGCTGTTGTTGTTTTTTGTTTTGTTTTGGGTTTTTTTTGTGCTAAATCTCCTTCCATAGCCCGATTTCCCAAGCATTTTTTCCTGGGCATCCACCCCACCAGCAAGTGGGAGCTCACTTGCAGCCCGATCATGGAAGTTTTCTCTACCCTGATCTGCTGTCAGGCAAAGTGTCCCTAGGGACGGGGCTCCCAGCACGTGTGCAGGTCCTAGAGTAATTTTCACCTCATGTATAATATATGTTAAGGCATAAATAAAAATCAGATTGGTCCCTCTCAGATACCCAGCAGTGAAAGCTCACATATATAGGTTTAACTGAATGTTAGGATTGACTTCTCCTGCCATAATCATATGTAGCAGTGTAACCCTAATACAAGAAGCCTGAGTCAAAGCAGAAGAACAAAGTTAATCTTTAGAACTACTTCAAGCAAGCACCTGAGCACTTCCTACCCCCTGCAGACAAAAGCAAGAAATCTACTCCAAAATCCTGTGCCAAATACTGCAAACAACTATGTTTCCTGCACTGGTAACAGACTATTGGAATAGGTCTTGGGTCTTCACTTACATACTCATTTTTCCCTTTCACATGAACAATTGGCTGAGTCATTTTTAAACAAAATATGCATTGATTCTAGTTTAGTTTGCTAATTGTCTCATTTTGAATCCATAATTAAAACCTTTAAGATGAAATCACCAGACTTTTGCTTTTCTGTTCTTTTTTTTTTTTTCTGTTTCCCCTTTCTTTTTTAAAAGACTAAACAAACCTGAATTTCTTAGCAGTTTCTGCCAGGATTTTGAAAGGTGTGACAAGAGAAGTCTAGATGAACAAATAAGAATGAAAAATTCTGAAAAGCTGGGATGTCTTAATTACAACATGGAACTTCTTCCCTATGATCAAAAGTGGTAGCTACTTACCCTCTAATACATAGAAATTAGACTCACAAGTATTTACTTAGATTCTTTGTTCCTGTCCATCATGTCTATAAAGCAATCAACATCACAGTGCTCTGTAGTGTCACAGTTGAGACGGATGTAACTTGACACTCCAAAGTTCAGAGAGCAATAGCAAATTTTACTGAGTATAGCTTTTTTTAATAGGGTTTTCAAAAAACTGTGCGGTTGATGCCAATTGACTAAAATTTGGTTACCACCCAGTTCACTGGCCAATAGCTGCCTGCATTCATGCTCGTCAGGGATTGGCTGGCATCTGTTGTTTGAATTTGAATCTCTTAGCTTCTCAGTGCCTTCTTCATAGAGATGTTTACTTGTTTCCCTTAATGGCATAGATTGGTCAAGTTATGGTCAGGGTGATTTATGACTGTGAGGCCTCCAGGCCAGCTGTTGGCCGCCACATGTAGCTATCTGGTAATCAGCCAGTCCTGAGACTTCTTAAACCTTAAGAATTCTTAAACCTTTCCTGTGACAGTGCTCTGCCTGCACAAAATACACGGCCCCTCATAACTGTCTGTGAGGGAGTCTGATAGCACTTACAAGTCCTTTGTCTCAGGCTGGAATTTGCCAAAGAATGCACAGACTGCACCATAAAAAAAGGTGAAAGGGGCTTGTGAGCATCTTGCTATGAACACAACAAGAATACCTTTTTCAGTCAAAACTGCTGAGAGAAATCTTAAACTGCTTCCCCATCTTACTGAATTCCACAAAGTACTCACATTTCTAACTCAGGACAAGAGCGACTAGAACAAATTGAGTCTATACCCACTCAAACCCTGATTCAGGACACACCACCAAGGATATGATTTAACAATACGGTTTTGGTCCAAATTTTACTTTTCTTCCCCCAAATTACAACACTTCACNTTTGTGGCTCATATAAATTTCTGATATTTTGATTGTTCAATAAAACCTTTCCATAATTTTATTGACATTTCATTTATAACAACAGGGAAGTGAAATAGCCAAGCGAACCTCAATGCCAAAACCAAAATATCACATAGCCAGCCTTGTGATGAGGGTTTTTCCAGCACCAGTGAGAAATACAGCTTCAACTAGGAGCCCAGACTATCTGTATGGGATTAAACAAACCACTAGGTATGGCATATGACATGGGTCAATAAAGGACATTGAGGGAGTGATTACATGAGCCAAGAGAAGAGAACAGCACTATTTCTGCTATAGACTCTCAAGTTCATACACTTGATCTTTTACCTAAAAATGTTTGTTTTTAATCCTTCATGGCTTTTCTTTCTTGAATTAGCCTACTCATCTTTTGAAGTCATCCTACTATCTAACTAACTATACTTATTTTTGTACAACTTTTCTAGCTTTGTCATACTCTTTTCTGAAAGCAAAGAAAGATGACAGTACCCAGAACATGCATACACCACAGAGATATCCTGAACATGAATTCTTAATTTGGCTCTCCACTTCTCTCCTAATTCTGATTAAGAATCAACATTTTGGCTGACACTTGATGTTTTCAAAGACCTAGCTATAATAATTTCAACATTTCTATACTGAATTTTAATAATCAGTTTAAACCTTATAATTTTGTATTAAGTGGTGGCTTATACCATGAACATTACTGGGAATTTAATATGCCATTTTAATGCCTATTCACTTGCAAGATCTTTCTGTACAGCTGAAATAACATCTTTTGGTTTTTTCTACCCTGAGTACTACCATATCAATGACATTTTTTTTCCTACTGTGAATTCTACTGAATCATCAGCACACTTTGCCATTTCATCATTTATTCCTTTTCTGTATCACTTGGGAAGCACAGGCTAACAGAGTTCTCAGTGACACCCAGTTATCTTCAACTACAAAAACAACTATTATTTCCCCTATTCAATCAGCTCCTAATTCCCAACAGTACTTTTCATTTTTAAGGCTTCATTTCAACATGGTTACTTAATGAAAGAGATTGTAAAACCTTTCTAGAAATTCATTTACACAATATCCATAATAATATCTTCATTGACTCTTTCTAATGATTGAAAATAGATTTGTGAAAAAGAGATTTTCCCCTAAAAAAATCACATTGATTTTCCCTCCTTCTATCATATGATTTATGGACATAATAATTCTATTCTAAGTTTTCTACCAGTTTCCTTGGTATGTAAGGAAGACAAACAGTATTGACTCTCAATGAACTGTGTTGCATTTGTATCACATTTGCCATTATTTTGGTACCAAATAGCAAATTTAGCAACTTACGAGCCGAGTTGTTAGATCACTATTCACTATTTGAGTTACCTCAGAACTTTTGGGTGAAAACCAGCTCGTCATGAAAAACGCATACACAATTATTCACTGCATCAGCTGGTCACAAAAGCTCTTTGCTGCTACTTTGCCTGGAGACAACTCACCTGATCTATCTCCCATCATGTAGTAAGCCTTCCAAATATCTGGAGAAAAAATTTAAATTAAAAGAACTAACTGAGACTTTTCTGTCATAATTTTGCTATTTGAGAATCTTCATTTCAGGACCTGATATTCTACAGATAAGCTTTTTCCTCTCCTCATGCAGAGGGAAGCTAATATTCTTTTCATATCCAGGATTAATATGAAACTACTCACTGTCATGGTTAGCAGCTGTTACCTCCAGCCCACCACATATCTTTTTTTTCACTGTATTTGTAAATGCTTTTGAAGTCTTTGTTTCTACTACTTCTCTTTTGTAAAAACCTTTTCTAAAATGAAAAAGAAACAACCATTGTTTTCACCAGAATTAAATATTTAACTTGAAAATCTGAGTTACTTTGGTGGGGTTTTTTTCAAGGGCAGTTTTGTCAAAAATGCTTCTGTTTAATCCAGCTTTTGATATCTCTTTCAGTTTTCTTTCTACTTTACCTCCCACTTTTTCCAGTGTAGGGTTGAGCCAAAACACATTTAGCATTCACATAACCTCTTATTAACTAATACTCATGAGATAAGGAAATGACATCATGCTCTAAGTATTATTTTGTAAATTAATCAAAAAACCAAAGTCTTCATTAAAGCCATAGTGTGCTTCCTCTCTGTTCCTGAATCGGTCCTCATAGCCTGCACAAATACAGCAAGTCTTCCTCTCTGTCTTGTTGTTCTGGTGTCTTTTCTGCTCTTGGCTATTGCTCTCCCAGCTGCTAAATGTTAGCTGATTCTTTTCAGAGCAGCCCCTTCTTTCAGTATATATACTTCACATAGCTACAAAGAATCGGTTTACAGTCCAATTGGGAGTAAAACTCTATGCAGCATTTAGAATTGGTAGATACCATCAATGCGTCAACGACACCTCTTTTGTTTTTTGGAATGTGCAGTTCCAGGAATATGGAAGGATACAACAATGATGACTCCAAGATGCAAAACTACTAAGACCTCATGATCTTCCTCTCCTCCAGCACTCTTATGTCTTGAAACAAACTCTGTAAGACTCATCACTCCTCTTTGCTGATTAAGCCCCAGACAGACTCAAGTAGAAGGAAACCAGTGTTCTTCATCTGCTGTCAGGCACACATGTCCCTGAAATGAAGGGAAATGTCCACCTTGACTTACGTCAAGGTAGAACTACAGAATTTCATAAGAATGGGGCTGTGAGTTACACAAGCCAATGAGCCTGCATAAAAGCTCTTGGGGTTTCACAGGTGAAAACAATCAAAGTAATCTGAATCCCTAAGATACTGTCATCAGTGCTTCTGTGTAACCCAGGAAAGGAGAACATTGATTATCTAAGCATTATCAGAGAGGGAACCAAACACTCTCAGAGGTTTGAACACTGCCAGCTGTCACTGTGTTTCCTTCCCTTCTGAGAATCAACTGAATATAGCCATAAGCTGTAGTTACTCTTTGTTATCTCATACAAAATAATTTTTTCTAGAGCACTTCTCAGACACCTGACCCATCATACAACACAGCACACAACACATCTGCCAGGGCTTAATGATATCATCTGAAATCACAAAATCTTCCCCAGCCCAGTCATACCTTCTGAGTTCAAGTTTTCCTCTTATTTAAAAAAAACCAAAGTATTAACCCAGAAAAGGTTTTTTCAATGTTTTTCCAGCTTCTTTTTGCAACCCTTCCTTGCCACTTTTATTAAATCACAGGACTGTTTTAAGACCCAATAACATAAAAGAATGGGTTTGGCTTGTCAAGGAACCTGTTGACTGGACACAACCACAACCACTATTTTTAAGATTAAAAGTAGAATCAGAGTACAGTTTACATATTTTTCATTCTTTTGACAGTTGCCAAGATATTAATCCTGGGACATTGCAATGATTTTCTTTCTTTTCTAAGAGGTGGCAGAAGAAGTAGAGTTTTCAAGACAGTTTCATGTCACTTGCAACTTAATGAAATACTTGCTTCTTGCTTGGTTAATAAGAACATTTCCAGCTGATTATGAAAACAGGAAGCAATGCAAAGAGCTGGTATCTTGAAAGTAAACAGTGATTAGAAAATGATTATTCAATAACAGTATGGTCAATTTAGAACCTTTCCCTCCTCCCTTGAGGTCTTTGGAAACAAATACACACCTGCAAATGAACACTGCAGAACTGCTTACCACTGTCTTCTTTTTATGAAATGAGATGTTTTGGAAAACTGGGAGAGAGCCTTCAGTAAGAGGAAGTGTCCTTTCCAAGAGCACTCTGGCTTTAACTCACTCATTACAAGATTCTCACATCTCATTGACAATTATTTTTCTGGGCTCTAAAACATCTTGTTCCTCACGTTACAGCACAGAGTCAGTCTCTCCTCCTAGCTCAGACCCTGTCCCTTCTGATGCCACAGTTTACTCGCTTGCAGGTTATTCTGCCTGCAATGTGCCTACAGGCACAGCTCTTCTGTATCTTTGTACCCGTCACTATAAAATACATTGAGTGCAACCAGGTACTGAAAAATGTCTGTTAGTCAACTGAAGCGCCAACATGCTTCATGGACATGTTAAATTCATTAAATCTTCTTTAAGGATCACCTATGACCGTGGTGTTTAAACTACAATTAACTTAATATAGTGGAGAGGGTGAGAATATGAGGTAAGAATAGTGGTTAAGAACAGGGAGCTGTCTCAGTCTGTGTCCATTCCTAACCACAGCCAATGACAAATCCTATCAGAGAAGAATAAGCAAAGGGCTACACAGTGATATCCCTCTCACAAACAGTCCCAGCTCCCAGCAATATGGAAAGGCTCTCTGAGTCCAGGGCTGTATTTATTCATTTATCTTTGAAGTATTATGCCATGTGATCACTTTTTGGACCCAGGTACATTTTTGGCATCCAAAAGGAACTCAATTTCAACCAGCTGTCTTCTGCCATACTTAATTAGATTTTCCCAGAACACACTCTCAGATTACCTAGAGTCATTCAGAGAAAAAGTTGTGAGACACATACTTTCCCAGCTCATCTTTTAACCAAAGCCTCATCTCTGCCTCCTTTGGTTGTTTTCTGAAGCTAAGCTAGCACCAGCTGCTGGAGGCAAGGAAAAGCAAATGAAATATTGACTGCACCAGTATCTATGATGCCGGTATCTTCTGAGAAGGCTTGAGATATCCCAAGGTCAACATTTCATCTGAGACTCATTACTGGATGCTCAGGTGTTTTTCTATCACATTTTCTCTGGTCACCAACACCTAAGACGCCTGCCTCATGGAGTTATCAGCCTTGTTTAGCAACAGTGCTAGACTGCAGCAATGGAGCTCTCACTTTACAACCGTTAGCTGCCATAAGTCGTAAAGAATAACCTAAGTCTAAAATTTTTCAATCCGTTTGAAATAAAAGCCCCTACAACAGCAGAGCAGTATCATGCTAGGCAACTGGTTCATTGCTAAGTTGGTGGAAAGAAGGTCAAAACCCAAAGCCCAATATTGCTACATCTTTTTGGTCTTCAAACTTTTCCAGCTTGCTAGGCCTTTTTTTTATTATGAGATATAGAAAGGTCATAGCTCGAGGTATTAAGAGTTTGAGGCCCTCAGTTCAATTTTTTGCTATCAACTGACCACATAACAGCTAATCCTGCTTTTTTTAGAAAAAAAAAATCAACNGCCCCAGGAAAGGAGAAAGAGCTGCCTCAAAATCTTTTATCTTGGTTCTTTATCAAAGTCCAGCTCCTTAGAGTGCTGAGCTAGCCAGGATCGGACCCCTGAGAGCAGCAGGACATTCGATATACATTCATAGATATTTATAAGGGGTTTACAAGGTTTAACCTGTGGTTGTATGAAGCACTCAAATAGATTTGAGTGGAAGAGCCTAACAGAAGGTTCCAAATAAAGAATGTGATTGAAAGCATCCTGAAAAATAAATTTACAGAATGAGGCTGATGTAGCCCAGCTGGAAGAGAAGTGCACATACATAAAATGTGTGGAAGATGAGAAGAATTTTAAAGCCAACTCAAATGTGAAAGCAAATCAATGCTTCCAACTTAAAAATGACGACGTCCAACTTCTGTGATGAAGTGCACTGGGCTTTGATTCTGGAGTGCTCTCTCTCTTATACCATTGGCAGTTGTAAGTAACCAATCTGTACATTTTCACCCAAGCTTTCCACACCACAGCATATGGTGGAAAGATCTGACAATATCTGCCTTTTCCCAAACATCCTGTGGTGGTTTGACCACAAACGTTGGTTGGCGAACATGAAACCCCTACACACCCAAAGAGAGGAAAAAAAAAAGAGTGCAAGGGGAAAAAGAAAACAAAATGCAAATGAATTTGTAGCAGAACCACTCTAAACTCTTGAGCCAGATTCAGAGGATTAGTGTAACAAGTAATACATAAAACAAATGATTACCCTATGTCCTGACTGTCCTGCAAAGAGTCTATGGAACAAACAGGTGTGACAACCCAAAGGCAAGACAGGAGGGCAACAGAAAGATCAGAAACCAAAAGAAAAGTTGTTAAATGCCTTCCCAGCTTCACATCTGATTACTGCTTTACAGCTGAGAATTCAACTCAGATTTTTGAACTCCCAAGCCAGGGCTTCAAACATACAACATTTCTTCTTAGGGAAACAACAACAGTTTCAAGCAAAACATGCCAAGTTTGGTGGTGGTGGTGGTGGTGTAAGGGCCAGGTTTTTTTCAATTCTCTGGTTTATTTAAACAACAAACTGGGTGGTCAGGAGTGCCTGCCATACACTGGTTAGTTGCTTGCTGCTTCACAAAGGAGCAGCTAATGGTAGCAGCTAATAAAGCGATCCTTCAGTTCAAACAGTATGGTTGCCTCAGAGATCAAACATCGGGATTTCTTTACTGGAGATGCTAACTACCCAGACACGTTTAGCATTGTATTTGTTAAACAAGGGTTGCATGGAACTTTCCTCTGTTTCATGGTGGGCCCATGAAAGAACCACTGAACACTTTGGAGTCTATTTTTATACTGAGAAAGACCAGGCAAAGGATCAGACCAGACCTGAATTCACCCTAAGCATGGAGACAAGCAGTAACTTCCTATCTTTAAACATTCAATGATGTGATTTCAGTGCTTCCAAAATCATTTATACAGCATGGAAACTGCTTAAGAGGAGAAAAAATATTATTATTTCACCATTTCCTGGTTAGAAAGTAAGTTCTTTGTGTAAAAAAAATATTAAAATTAAAAATCAATATTAAAACCTAAGCATTTACCTGCATCTCTTGGTGTTTTTATTGGCTTCCTTTTGGATTTTGGGGGTAAGGGGGGAAAGAGGTTGTGGGGTTTTTTTTCAGGGTGGGGAGATTAATGAGGGCAGTATTGTAGTGATGTAATACTATTTCTAAAAGCTTTAATTTCTATGAACCTCAAGGTCACACTCCAGTCATTGTCCTTCACATGAACATTCTCCTTCCCTAGATGACTCACATCAGAATTTTTATCACCTTAAACCATTTACAGTAGAGACACTGCAAGAGGTTAAGAGTGTAGTCTAGCATTCAAAGAGTGAAAACAACTTCAAATGATTAAGCAAAATTAACAAGCCACTGCAGTGGCAAATTATGTCAATTTATTAAATTTAGTCCAAACTAGAAAAGACCATGACGAAATTCAGAAACACAGAAAAATGGAAAAGATAGTTGGGACACATGAAGTTTATTTTGATAAAGCTAGGATAACAACCACTTCAGAGAAATAATTTAATTTATATTCTTGGGTATCACTCAAGAAAGACAAAGAACAGGGCAGCAATATGGACAATTCAGGCAGACCCACCTCCCACAGTATGCAAGGCAGTAACCTGAAACAAAGACACTTGAATTAAATGTTGAGATTCTGCTAGATATTAAAAGAACAGGTGTTTTTATCTTTTGTGAGCCAATCTGCTCTTCAGCGTGTAACGGATCTCTCTATGAGTCCACATTTTTATTCTAAAACCTGGTTAATACAGCCTTCTAGCTGAAGGGTTGGTCAAGGCTTCACTGGTGAAGAGTGTGCTATGGGTCTGGCTCTGGGACAGAGAGAGTAGTCCTGCCTCAATTGTGCATGCAAGGGGAAGTTTTGGTCCATACCTAATTTCATGTAATTCTTACAAATTTTCTGCACTACTTGGTAAAGTACTTTTATATATGCGAGAGCTTTCAACCCTGCCAATAATCCTTAGATACACAGTCTTTACCACAGAAGGATAATTTTTTAGGGCTGTGAATCACATCAGCCAAGAAAAGCACTGGAAACCCCGGTAAAAATAAAACCATACAACAATATGGCTACTAGGTATTACTATATTGACTCAGAACTTGCAAAACTACATTAAACATCCACTGTAGCCCAACATAGCAAAATATTTGCATGGGTACGTCTCACAAAGAGGAAAACATTCCAAAAACATCTCCAAGGTGTGAGCTGAAACTCTGGAATAAGGCCAAGGTCTACCTTTCCTGTGGTCATTTTCATGACTGCTACCCTATGTCTGAAATGCCAGGTACATGATCCATGGGCACCGCATGTGACATGGGTCCCAACAGTAGAGGATGCAACAAATTGGTCCCTCTTTGTATTCCTGGTCACTGAAATCCAGGCTCCTGCAGCTCTGTAGCAATAAATTTGCCTACAGCAGAGGACACTGCTGCAGCTTATCTATTATTTTGCTTGCCCATTGACATCAAGACAAAAATTCTCCAGCACTCTTCCCTCCTCTTTTCATGGCAAAGGCAACCTGGTCCTTCACTTTTCGTACAACAAAACTGAGACTGAAGTACATGTGCTGCAGTAAAAATGCAATTTCTCAGCAAAAATGTTGTTTGCTATAGAACAGCAATGATTTTTCCTTACTGTTCATGACACCTTCCTACCCACCACCAAGTACAACCACTTTGTCACAGCACTCAGCAAAAGCCACTTCAGACTAGCACAAATTCTTTCCACTGACACTTTGAATCAACCTCTCCACAGAAGCTTTTAAGAGACAGGCCTTCACATGTACAATGAATATTGCTTTACTCTTCTTTCAGCTCAACAAAATAGGTGACAACAATTCAACAAAACAAAAGTGTTTAATACAGCTGTGGTCATTGCTAAGAAGAAAAAGGTAATGGCACTTAATTCTGACAGAGTCCGAACACAAACCTCAGATATCCCCTTGCACTAGCATTCCCATACCATGTCATCTGCCCTCTACAATCCAGACTGTTCTCCAAATTGTTAAAAAATGACAAAAATAGCAAGAGAGTTACACTATTGAATTCATGTACATATCATTTCAAATAAAGCAGGTTTTACCCCTATGCCTGTAAAATTTTCAAAAGATAAGGTGTAAAATGTGACAGGCTCCAAACACAAGGTAAATTTTATGGGTGTTTCAAACATGAAAAAGAAGTAGACCATTATAATGCTACTAATGCTAAGCTCTCCAGTGAAAGTAATATTAACTATTTTAAACTAACATCTTTCACAGCTGTTGAGTTAGTTTTGAGTTGGGGCTCTGATCCAACTACTGCTACAACTCTCAATAAAAAGGCTATGATGACCTCTCATGTGGATTGGTTGCCATCTTAAAAGCAGGGTGGAATACCCAGCTGTAACACAGGAACACAAGTCTGATGATTATGGATATCCATCAGATCACATTTCAGTAAAGCTGAAGGGCATTAGGACGTAGATGCATAAAAGACTTTTACATCTTTTATTCCATAAACAGCAAACTGAAAAAACAGGAACACTGAACAGAGTTGTTACAAAAAAAATTCAGTAAAACAAGAAACTCCTTAACACCA
>VYZR01011810.1:1553-33626 GCA_013400675.1 Oxylabes madagascariensis | reverse complement strand
GAGTGAGATTTTTCTTCAGCATTTTTTCAGTGTCATATATGACATGCTTGTAGTGTTCCCTTTTCAGTCTTTGGGGATGCTGACATGGCCAAAAACAACCCAAAAACTTAAATGTAAGGCTAGACATTTGGAAAGGAGGATTTAAGACACTATGGTGGTTCTGACTGCAGCTCTTGCAGCAGTGACACTGGTTAACGTCTCAACCTTTAATCCCTAGACATTGTCAAATAGCAGCCAGCTGCTATCTGTCATAGATATTTCAGCTGGAATAATCTGAACATCCCACCAGGAAATTCTGAACATCTGGCTGGCTACTGTAATCAATGTTGATACAGTGGAGAAATTCCAGAGGACTAGAAAAAAATTCTATTATGTCAATATTTCAAATTACTAAATTGGATCATTAGGATAATCCTAAATCAGAGCGGAAATAATGAAAAAGTTGATAGAGAATTAAACATGTAAATATGACTGATACAGATTTAGAGAAAAAACAGTTTGTCAAACATCTTTGATTGCTTAAATGAGACCATAAGTTGGCAGATAATGGTAAAAGTTTGGATTGATATTCTGAGGCTTTTATAAGGCATTTTGATTTAGAAACCAGAACGACATATAATCAATATGGTTCTCATTAAATGGATTAAAGACCAGCCAGAAGTTAGATCTCAAAATACCTCAGCAAAACTGGTCAGCTGCATTTTGAGCACAGGTCCCTGCAAGAACTGGTTCTTGATGTTTTTCAATCCTCCCCCCACTTCATTTAGCATTACTTCAGCCATGTTGTAACCAAAGGAGGGCCTGGAGTTCGTGCAACCCAGAAAGCAAGACTAGGCACTAAACAAACTCCGGCTGTCAGACCTAAGAGCACAGGGTTGGGAACAAAGGGAGAATTGCCATGAGTCCAAAACTAGTGCTGAACCCCTCAGGGCTGTTTCATACTCAAGGCACCTAAGTTCAGTAGATTCCACAATTTCTCCTTAGGCATTTCACAAGCACACAACATCTACTTGATATCCAGAAAAACCTTGATCATGACTCCGAACCCCACTGCTTGCCTATGGCTTAGGAGTGGTTTATTCAGTTTTCATGGTGTGCCCAATGCACAGCAATCAGGTTTGCCTCCTTCCTATCTTTTTTAAGTTTTAAATCTCTACAAAAGGCATTTTTTCAGGAAGTGGAATACCCTGCCCAGCCTCTTCAGAGAAACAGGAACTTGTGCCAGAGCTGCTCTCTGTGAGACATGTGGGTAAAATAATCAGGACCTGAAGTCAACCTGCATCTGAAGTCAATAGCCTGTTATGTCAGTGGACTGGTATCAGCTCTCTATTAGCTTTTTTTCTGTTGCTCTTTCCAAAGAAAGGAAGTATTTCTCCTCAGCATAAGCTGAAAACATCAGGTCAGCAGACAAACGTCAATTCCTGCACGCCAATTCCTGCCTTTCAACTTTCATGCANAGACTGCACGCCAATTCCTGCCTTTCAACTTTCATGCAGCTCCAAGTTGCAGCACTATTTGTGTAAAAAGCCACGTCAAACACTCAGCCCTGTCCTTAAATAGCTGCTTGCTTGTTTTGTTCTGAACCCTGTCCTGAGGCCCTCTCTCCCCACACAGAGGGGATAGACTAAATACTGTGTTTGGAGTTTCAGCTGCTCCTGCAAGGTCTGCAGACACATCTTTATCTATCAATAACCACAAAGCAAGAGCTGGCAAGAAAAACAAATGAAGCTGGTAGAAGTCAAGTGTAGCCCTTACACCTAAAATTTCTGCTTAAAATTAATTTAAAATCTGTTTCTCCCCATCCTATTGCATTTGCCTTTCCCAAAAGGTCTCTCCTCTGGTCAGAAGGGTGAGCAGTCTATTTTCTTTACTCGTAGTATAGTTGCATGTGACTCTGGTAACACAAATACTGGTTTTTCAGACTATTTAAGCAGAGATTAATCATTACATAGGACTTTGTATTGGGAGGCAGTGGAGGACAGGCATCTGGAAATGCAATATACTGGAGAAAAAATGCCCTGTGATTGTCAGGATTATGGCAATAATTGAAGACTTTGTGTATGATGCTAAGTGAGAAGCAAGCCATAAAAGATCTTACAAGTGAATTCACGATTATCTGATTCACTAGAAAATTATGACCAACTGGGAAGATAGGGCAAGGAGAAAGAAGGATTAAAATGCTTTAATAGACAATCTGTTTTCCAAGGCTGGAAAATATAGTTTATTCTTGGTTACGGCTATTTAAACAGACACCCTTTGAAGCCCTTTTAGCTATGAAAATTTAATGGATAATTATAAAGAACGGCTTAGCTGGAATAATGGAAATATTTCCATGGATGAATTCAAGCATAAACATTTTGAACAATATTCTCCATGCTGATGAAAATATACTCTCAAAGTAAAATGGCTTGCTAAGTAATTAAATATTTAAAAACCATATCAGAAGTTAGATTCTATATAGTCTTCTGGAGTGAAAACATCAGTTTCACACAGGATGTGTTCCACACCTTTGGTTCAGCTTTGTTTTTTTTCTTTGAGAACCAAGTAAAAAATAAATTATTAGTCCTTTAAATTTTTTTTATTATGTCTTGAACATGTTTAGGAATAGAAGGCAAAGTGGATCCTGAACCGTAGCTTGGAGCACTGTGTTCCACCTGCCCATCTCCGCCCTTCCCTTCACCGCCTCTCGGCACAGATGAGGTATGGCTGTGGCTGTAAGGTCATCCCTAATCTCGGTTTGAGCTCTGGGATCACTCCATGAGGAAAATGCAGATGAAATCGTTGTAGCAACGAGGTGAAAAACAAAAACATTTCCATCCGAGCCAGCTGCTCTCCAAGACAATGTCTTCTTCCTGAATTGAAAAAAAAAGGTTTTAAAAAGATTTAAGATATTTTCAGTCTCATTGTCGCTCTTATGATGAATAGGAATGGTCATTTCTGTGTTCTAGAAGTGCTGTGTGGCAGTATTTGGTAAGAAGGATAGGTGATAACTTACACTATGAAACTGATTTTAGAGAATTTGTTGCTGACAAATGCTCACAATTCTGTTGAATTGATTTAGATACACTTGTTACTTACTGTATCTTGTCTTGAAGCGCCAATCTAGATACAAGATGCTTTAAAAAATGACATTGTGAATTTTAGCTTTTTACCCCGACTATTTTCTTAATTACATCTACTGCCAGTCATTATTAACTGGCAATTATTAGAACTTCGTAGGAAAGATTTTTATTAGTTTATATATAATACTGGGTTTATCTATATAAAAGATGTTATGCTAAAATTTATCTCCACAGCGTATTATATTGAGTATCTTTAAATTGAATTATATTGGATATTTTTCAATCAGAACTGAGGATACAATTTTGTCCATTTCTTGCCATCCCTTACACTTTACACATTTCTGGATTTGTGAAAAGGAACAGTGAAAGGAATTGCTCTTACCTAGGGAAAAAGGAATGAACGCATCTTTCTTGACGAACTGCCCATTACTGTCCAAAAACCTCTCAGGAAAAAACACTTCTGGATTGCTCCAGTATTTTTCGTCAAAGTGAACAGAGTAGAGGTTTGTGATGACTGTAGTGCCTCCAGGAATAGTGTAGCCACGCACAACAGTGTCCTTGGAAGTTGCATGGAAAATCCCTAGTGGGACTATGTTACAGAATCTCAGAACCTCGTGCAGAACAGCCTCAGTGTAGGACATCTTGCACTTCTCCTCCAAGGTGGGCATTTTGTTTGGGCCAATGACAAGATCAATTTCTTTTTGCACTTGCCCTGTTAGGAATAAAAGCTGAGGTTTATTTTGTAATAGACTTTACATTTTAATTTAAGCTAAAGTATTTGTGTATATATACACATTTTAAAAGAATACTGAAACATGATATACCTTATATAAAAAACAGTAGCTTACAAGCTTTTCAATTTAGAATCTATATGCCTATCCATGGTTAGTGTTATTATACCCATTCTGAAACAATGGTGAAATTGATATTGGAGTGATATTTTTTGGTCAAAGTACCAATAGTAACTTCTAAGTTATCTGGGCCTCTCTTCCTCCAAATCCTGGAAGCCCCAGCTGAACCAAGCACTACTGAGGTTTTGGCAGGAAAAGTGAAGAGGAGGCAGTGAAACCAGAAATGTGACTGTTCACTTCTAGAATCCAAACTTCTCCTCAAAATGTCTGGGCTAACACTCAGACATCTATTGCTGTCTTACTTCAGAATGACTGTAACACATCTTTTTATTTTTAAATGCCATTTCTGTTCTTCCAAAAGTATAAGTATTCCTGTCTATCCTATGTAAATCTGTTGTGAACTGGGGCACTTTAGATAAAAAGAATTGTACCTAAATTGTAAACCACAACCTGATTTACATTTTTGCTGACACTTGTACGTTTTTAATTTAGTTTATTATTTAGTTTATTATTTCATATTTAATTACATTTTCTTATTATTTATTAACTACATAGATTAGTACATCTGCCAACAGCAGATCATGCATCACAATGCTAAACTTAAATATATTAGAAATACTTAAAAGTATTAAAGCTTCATAAAAATGCATTCACAAAATAATATGTTAAAATTTTATCATGACACTTGACTTTTGATATCCGCTTTGTCTGCATTTAAAACAAGCTTTCCACCTCTGTCCATAGTATATTCGGCAAATAATACAATAGAATAATATATTCAAAGCTTTTTTTTGGTGATGATTATGGATCATGGCACCACTTTGAAAAAAGCATTTTAAATTTGTAATAGGAAAGTGAATCAGTTCTTCAAAATGTCAAATTTCTTACCTTGAATGTTTGGATAAAGAGCCATGAATAACACCGCCCATCTTAAAACATTTGTTGTGGTTTCTGTCCCAGCTATGATGAGTTCTCCAACGGAGAAAATTAAATTTTCTCTTGAATATGTAGATTCTGGGTCTTTTCCATTGCAATCCATCTCATCTAAATATGCATCTACGAAATGTCGAGGTGACTGAGGCTTCCTATTTTCAGAGACACGTTCAATAAGCTCATGAAGAAACTCATAGACTTCAGCTGCATTTTTAAACAGCTGCTGGTGTTTCCCAAATGGCAAGATACCAATCCAAGGAAAAGCATTATATAAAAATACAGAAGCACTAGCAGCTAATTCAATGTTTTCACTGAAAATCTCAATCATGTGCTGAAATTCAGTATCTTCGTATGTGAAACGTTCTCCAAAAATAATCAAATTAGTAATGTTTGAAACAGCATTTGTTATCAAGTGCTTAAGATCAAAGGGTCTGCCTTTGTATGTATCAATGGCATCAAGAAAAAACAGAGATTCTTCTGAAATTTTGTGTTCAAAGGACCTTTGACCATATCCAAAAATTCGAAAGCTATTTACAGCTAATTTGCGGTGTTCTGTCCATCCTCTGCCATATTTACTGTTCAGTAAGCCTGAAAAAATATTTTGACACAGTATTTTATGCAATGTTTTATTTTTCTTCCCCCCTAAGATAATAAAATTATTCAACAAGACAAAAAATGAGACAAAATATTTCAGACATCTTGCTATGGAACATAGTCCACAAGTGACAATCCTTTCCAAGCAATATCTTTAAAGAAGCATCAAATATTTTATGAAAGGACATCAAGTACAGAAAATGGCAAAAGCAGATGCTTGATGCGATTTGTTCATCTATGGGACAAAAATTACATTTTTATACAAAAGACATTAGCGCTCACCTCCCATGTTTGTCAGCTTCTTGAACAAGGGAAGAGACGGCCTGTCTGCAAAAATTTCACTTTGATGGACAAGGCATTCCTTCACTGCATCATAGCCATTCAGCACAACGGCAGATATACCCCCGAGATCAAGGCTGAAGATCTTTGGGGGAAAAAAAGGAATAAAAATGTCAAATGCTATTACAACCCAATCTTGAGCACAAGGAATGAAAAAGTGAAACAACACCGGAAATCAGTGCAAAATGCAGAGTTGAATAACCTTCAGCAGGGCACACAGGTGACCAGAGGTGGGACAGCTGTGGCACTACACAGGAGAGTCTATGGTGAGCTAATTTGCTTTGTTAAAAGATAAAATTAATTAGCCCACACTACATTATGTGCTTTGCTGTGCACCTAAAGAAACCAGCTCTCCAAATTAAGGACTGGGGACACTTTCATATAGTCCTTAGAGAGGAGTGAGAGCCAAGGTGACAGCCAACAACTGAGAGCAGAGCCCAGCTAGGCCCAGCTCCCATTTCCACAAGTGGTTAGCACAACGTGCTTTGGCAAAAGGTACAATACAGCCTGCAGAAGGCACACATAGGATAAAAAGAAATAAAATCTGAATCTACATTTTAAAAATTAAAACTGAGCCTAAACTCAAGACTGAAACCTTAGATCCTTTTCCATACATTCCCTCAGCACTAGAAATCTGTATTTTTACCATTACAAATCTTTAGATTTTTTCCATGTCAAAGCTGGTGACCTCCACAATATGAAATTGTGTTAGCCTAATTATACATCCTGTGACAACTGGGTTGTCACCCAAAGGGTTGTCAGGCACTGGAACAAGCTGCCCAGGGAAGTGGTGGAGTCGTAATCCCTGAAGGCATTTAAAAGCTGTGTAGATGTGGCATTTGGGGACACGGTTTAGTGGCAGACTTGGCTAGGTTAACAGATGGAGTCGATGATGTTAAGGGTCTTTTCCAACCTAAATTGTTCTGAGTCTATGACTATTTTATTTTAGCAAACTGGGTATTTTCACAGTTACAGTGGCTCTTCTTTTTTATGCTTCAAGAAGACACTCCAGTGTATTTCTGCAAACTATTTGTGAGTTTTGTACACTTTGGTCTAGCTTATTTATCTTTTTTATCTTTTTTCCTAGATAATATTTTTTTTTAAACCCCTTTGATTGTATTTTTACAGAGTCTCCCAAATCCTTATGTGTTGTTTCCAAGTTCCCTCAAATTCTGCAGGAGCCTTTTGGAAAGCAGATGACTAAAACTCCATACAGCACTCCAGGCATGTAAAAAGCTTGGTGTATTTGACAACACATNGCCCCGCCGGCGCTTCCTCCTCCCGGGCCCGTCCCGCCGCCGCGCATTGGCCCGCAGAGGCTCCGCCCGCCGCGTCAGGGGCCCTGCCGCTTTTCCGCTGCCTTGGTGGGGTTTTTTTTTTGTTTGTTTGTTTTTGTTTTTCCTTTTTCCTGGAATAACACACGGAGTCGGCCCTTCGGGGTTTATGCAGCGTTGAAGCCCGCCGCTGGCTGCGCGCTCCACACGCCGACTGTGGCAACTGAGGGGGGGAACCGGCGGCTCTCTGCCCCTTGTTGGGGCTCGGTGGAATCTCAAACGCACCGTTGCCAGATGTCTTTGCCAGAGACACTCGCGGCTCGGGCCGGTGAGGCCCGCGGTGGTTCCCACTGGCGGGTGTGCAGCTCACAGATTTCTGGCGGTCGGTGGGTGGGTCGGGTGATGCCCGTGGCTCCCCGTGCCGCGCCGCCGGGCCTGGGGTCACTGGCAGCAGCAGGAAAGAAAGGGCCGGCCTCCCTCCCTGCCCTCGCAGGCAGCACGGCAGGGAGCGTCCCCGGTCCGTGTGACCAGGCAGCGCGGAGATCACACACGGGATGTGCAAAAGTTGTTGTTAACTTAGTGGGATGATGGCTCAGGAGCGAGGGCTTGAGCTGCAGAAGAGGCCGAGGTCGTTATACATTACTACTATTTTACAAGCAATTTTAGGAATAACAGAAGCATTCCTGGCCCATTACAATTTCTGTGCCATGTGTTTCTAACTTGAGATGTCTTTCTTGTTGAATTCATGTTAATAGCTGTACATAGATTTCTTAAGAACATTGATAAGATCTAAACACATGAGGAATTTATGCTGATGGAGCTCATTAATAACCTGTGTCAATGCCGGCATCCTGAAACAAAATCTTACCAAGTGTATCAGAATACAGAGAAGTGGCTTGAGCCCTGCTGGAGGCTTATTTTTTTCATTCTTCTTCCAAGGGACTTCTTCATCCTTTATTTCAGTGTGATACTGCCTGTCCTAATTATTTGGGTCATATCTGAAAAAAATACCAGCATTTTCATTGTCAGTGCCTAAAGAATTCTCACCAAAGGGCAGGAGATTCAGGACCTCAGCTTGGGTCCAGTCAGAAAAAGAGTGAAAAGAAGTTGCCAAGGAGTAAAGTAAGATGCGCATGTGCTTAAGTATCTGAGAAAACATAGGAAGAGGTACTACTATTGCTTTGATTTATTTTTGCAGCTTATCTTCAATGTTCTGTTATTTAAGTGTTTAATGCCCAAAGTTTTAGATGATCATGATTTCCACTGCATCTGGTAAGAGAAGAAAGGTGATTAACAGTTTTGGCAGCAAGCATTTTGAAGGGGGAAAATGGGGGGAAAATAGTATAGGAAAGAACCAAGAAGAGGGGGGAAAAGATACAGAAGAAAAGTCCAAATATTTGTCTAAAAAGGAAGGAATAGACTTGTAGCGCGGGGAAAGCCAACAATATTTGACAATTATCTTCAAGCAGAGGAGAGAACAGTCAAAACTGACCTTACCATAGTGTTTGAGCCCTGGGGATGGAGAAGAGATGGTGATGTTAACCACTGTAACAGTGGAAGAAAAACTGAAGAGCATGGTTGCAGAAAAATAAAATCCATTTCGGTCAAGCCAAATGCTAAAAGAAGGTGAATCAACCAAGATTAAAGGTCCAAGAACCTTTAAAAGATGCATGATTAAATGGAGGTAAAAAGCACCAGCATGGACAAAGATGACTGAAACTTGTCAAAAGTAAGTGATAAATAAACTCTTGTAGACAGATGAAATCACTTAAGAATGCAGGTTTAGGCACACAAGACTACAATTGCTGTCCAAGCACAGGATTCCTTGCCAGTTTCTGATTGATCTTTTTATTTTTTAATTTTTTTTTCTTCATTCATTCATTCCTTCAGAAGTGTGTGGGCAGCTGAATTGCTTCTTTGGGAACCTTTTACTCATCTTAATCATGGATGATCAAATGAGCAAACTTATAAGATGAATAAAGGTTTTTTTATTTCAATTATAAAAATGATGTCTGAGTAAAGAAACCCATTAAAGCATGTGTCTTTATTAAATTCTAAAACATTCTAGTCATCAAGTTTTACAATTACTTTGCACTGGAAATTCTGTAAGCAGAAGTTGGAGTAACAGGAAATGATTGTGTTCCTGTCCTCTCAAGAAAATCAGAAAGCAATTATTTGGCTTTGTATTCTTTGACTACACATACTTATATATAGCTTTAACTTTTGAAGAAATATACTGCCTGCTGTGGCTGTTCTCTGAGTAGCAATGTTAAGATCTTGATGGTAACTCTGGGGAGAAAAATTAAGTTGTTTCCAAGTTCCATTAAAAATCTCACAAACTTGCATTTAGCTACAACTTTGAAACAGGGTCTGGTTTTCTTCAGGGTTGACACTGTAGCTGGAAAACAAGATAAACCTTTATCAGGTTAAAGTGTTTTCCATTCCTATAGTAATGTCTCTTGTTCAGTGAAATCATGACATGATTTATAAAATGCAGGACAACAACTCCTTTATAGACAGATGTGTAAAGATTTTGCTCCTTGCTTCGATGGGGAAAAGAGAGAGATCTTTACAGATGTATGTAAAACAGACATGCTTGTCATGAAAGAAATTAATTTTGTACACTCACTGACAAGTTTCGAGTCATGTGCAGATGTTATCTATTACGCTCACAAAGCTTTTTTCATCCTATGTAATCATAGTGAATGATCAACTTCCATGTTACAATTATCTCCTGAGCCAGGCCTGTAATGATGCTGGTGCTTTACAGATTTTCTAAAACAGAAAAAACACATCTGATGTTTTCCCTTGTGAATTAGGTGATTGATTGCTGAGAAAACCCCCACCTTTTCCTTCAGTCACATCCTTTTCCTTCATCACAGTCCTACTCTGCCTAAACATTTCATGGCTGTCAAGCAGACTCAGAAGGCTTAGAGAATGGCTTAACTTCAGAAATAGTTTTGGCATGTTGTATTTTCTGGTCCTTTCAGAGTATGCTACTGCATAGGTCAATTTTATGCATAAATTTAGAAATTCATCTTTTTAATTGATGGTCTCATATGACTATGGGTTCCGAGAAACTCTGCTGGAAGTAGATTAACAAATATTATGTTGTAATAGCCTTTGCCTTCACATACTATTTACCAGCACTGAGAGGAGAGAGATCTTTTTTAGCCCCAAATTTCACTGAAGGCAGAGGCTAAATCAGTGATGTAAGACCTAACAATGTCAGGAGAACTGCATGTCTCTGGGAGGCACTGAGGAAAACTCTGAGTTACCCTGTGGCTTCATCAGACCTCAGTACTGGCAAGACAAAGAGTGAAATGACGACACGGGGTCTTCCACTCTTCTAACATCCTGTAAAGAACAAGCAAGGGGCTTGAGGGCTTGAGAAACAGTTTCTCACCCTATTTTCGCTGACATGCTCTAACAATATATAAGATAGTATCACAGCACTTGTGCAAGCAATGAAATCAAAGTTTTGTAACCATGCTATTGCTTAACAGGATTAGTTTTCTGTTCTGAAGTTGTTTTTTCAACTTTCATTTTACCTCCAGAATGTAAAAAAATGGAGTGCAAGGAGGTGCTGATTTTGAAACATTTTCAGAGTGAGATTTTCCTCTGTAGTGCATCCCCTCAGTGTACCATTACCCTGGTAATGCTTCAAGTCTGATCCTGCCTCTGTTGAGTGTGAGGGGTTCTCCTTGTCAGCCTGCTGGAGGTGTGGCTTGGGACAGAACTGGAATTTTGCCTGTTGTCAGAGGGAGGGAATGTGTTTCCAGGTGGCAGGAGAGGGCTAGAGCCTCGGTAAACCTGCTTGGAGGCTGAGCTGTGCTAAGGTAGGACAGAGGATGACAAAGCCATAGCAAACTTCCCTGTGGTCTGCTCCTGCTGCCTGTTTGCCTCAAGCAAACCTCAGTGCAGGACAGTGTGGCCCAGTATGGTTTAAAGGATTATTCCAAACTGGATTTTGAATATATCCAGGAAAATTGTCATAAAACCTACAGAATCTTTTGGGTGTTTTGTGCAATAAGGAGATTTCAAGGCGATTAAACCAATGCAGCACTGATCTTCTGTTTCAAATGTCTTTCATAAATCAGTCTTGGAGCTTTTCTAAGGCATTTTGGAGGAAAATTTGCTTCCAGAGTGATTCATAGATTTTTCACTAATTAGCTCAACAGCAGTTCCACTTTCTGAAAAGCAGGCACTGAAGCAGCCTAAATCCAGATTTAATGTCCATTAAAAAGGAAATGCTTTAGCGTTGGGATTTATATCAGTGTTCTGGTTCTCAGGAAAGTACTGCATTTTTATAAAAAGGAGATGCTTTTCTTTTTGGGCCAAATTCAAACCAAATCATAGGATAGATTGGTACAATATTATTTATGTGGATAAGCTTGATGTGAGCTTATACTAAATCTGAATGTGATTTTTCAGAGACTGTGGGAGCAGGATTGAGGAAATAATTTGACTGATTAGATATGTAAGTTTTGCAGAACCAAATGCCTACAAAAGTTATAATATTGGTTTCAGATGTTAAGCCATTCTCCAGCTATTCAAATTATGGTGTCACAGAAATTGGAGGAGAAAGATATGAAGAGAACAAATGCAATGGATAATATTCCTTTCCCAGAGCAGCTGACCTATATATGTCACTCCTGACAGATGTTAGAGGAACATGCCATGAAATCCTGCACTGAAAGAGGTGCCATAATTGCAGTGCAACCTATTCTTGCCGGTCATTAATCTCAGTTGTAGAAATGTGTGGTGTTTCCTTTGTTGCCCTGCAAGACTATATATATATATATAATACATAGTACCAGACTGCAGATTGTTATTGTTTCATGACAAGTATTTATATTTTTGTTATCACCTTTCTCCGTAATCTTTCCTTCTGTTACCTTTCCCTGATCTTTGAGTTTGTTTCCCTAATTCATTACATGAGATCTCTGATAACCCTTACTGGCATTTTTCTGGACTTTCTCTAACTTGCCCAAGTCTTGTTGATCTACATCTTTTCAGCAAAAAGTAGAGTGTGAGGATTACCTCCCACATCTCAAACAAGATACTCCTGCTAACATACAGCTTGCTTTTACAGCAGCACACCACCACTAACTCTGGCTTAGCTTATTTCATTTTCTGCAGAAGAGGTTACAATGAAATGTTAGAATGTTAGCTCTGCTCACCTTGCCCCATGTGGCTTGTAGAGTCTTCTTAAGAACTTAAGCCAGTGTTTGCTGGCTGTTCACTGAGACAGGATCCTGGATCAGAAGGACAAGGCATCCACCAAAAAATCAGAGAAGTTTTGACTCCCCAGGTTCTCCTTGTAAAGAAAGAGCATGCGATTTTAACAGATGGCTTTATCATAACTTGTCAAAATCCTCATTAGTTGTTATGAAGAACAAACTTAGAGAGAGCAGAGACCTGAATCACACTCACCTCCATCATGGAAAACTTACTGTGTTTGTGGATCATGGCCTCATCACTGTCTCCCCTTTCATTTTGTAGGGTCCACTTTTCTCTGATATGAACCAATCGTGGGAATGAAGATTTTACCTGTGCAGCTCACAGTCTTACCTTTCTTATCAAGTTACATTTTAGTATTGAACAAAAATTGCACCATAATATATAAATGTGATATTTTTATTTACCAGCATGTCAGCTGGTAACATTTCAGAACTTCACCATAGTGTCTCTGACTTCCCAACAGAATGGCAATATTTACAGTAGAAAAAATGCTCACGCTTTTAAATGTATTGGTTAAATTATATCAAAGACTATAATATTGTAAGAAGTTGCATCTAGTGTAGAGAAAGTCACTATAAAATATCCCAGATTTTTCTTATTCTCTACAAATTAAAACAAATTTATTTGAAAATGAAATTCCTTTTACTTGGAGCTGGGGGTTGCATTAGATAATCTGATTTCTTAAAATAAATACATAAAAAAATCCGGTAATTCTGTGTTTTTTTAATTTAATCCACTTTGAACCTATACCCAGCGCTGAAAAAGGCAGAACAAGTCTCTTGGAATAGATTGATTGTTTCAGTAAATGTTTCTCTCTCTCTCTTTTTTTTTTTTTTTTTTTTTTTTTTTTTTTTTTTTTTTTTTTTTTTTTGTGCAGTGTTGCAAAATACCCCTCTCTGCTAGATTTTCCATGAGCACTTGACATCTAGTTTTGGATTTATCAAGCATCTGAAGAACGTCATCCTGTGAAAATCCTGTCTCTTTTTTACAGCTTCAAAAATCGACAAACTAATCAACTGCCCTTCTTCTCCATCTCATGTACAAGAGAAGAGATATTTGCAAAAAGAAAATATGTTTGGGGAGACCAGATGACATACAGCTAAGGGGGAGGGGGGAAATAGGACAAGCGTTCCAGCTGGGAGTCCCTCCATTAGCGCTGGCAAGGAGCAGCCAAAGTGCCTGCCAACATCCAAGTGCTACATCATCTCTATGTGCACAGGAGTGGATCAATTGGCATTCGTACCTGTTGGTTTAAATTTACACTCCTTCCTGTGAAAGTTTAAAGTAGAAATATTGGCACCTGAAATCCTGTAATCACCGGCTCCAGCCCCGGATCGAGCCACACTGGCAGGAGAAGGGCTTGAACTGACTGGAATCAACCACAAGGCAAAATTTAGCTTTTTCCTCCCAACAGGAGGAAACTGAAATATACTATTACAACAGAATCGTCTGGCATTTTATTGTTTTAACTTTAAACCCGGGAATATTCTATGTGGACAAGGAGTAAATAATTTCCCAAAGGAAATGGGAACAATTAACTGTTAGCATAGGAAGAGTGGAGTTAGAGAGAAATATCAGACTGGCAGCCCAGTCATTTAAGTTCCTGCACTTTATTTCTGTTGGTGTAACTGTATAAATCACAACAAAACAGCAAAAGCAAAGCCGAGCCATTCCTTTAGGTGCTGTCTAATATTTGTAAATGCATCCTCAGAAAAACTACCTTAAAACCAGAACAGGAATCGCGAAAACGGAAGAGATTTTAAATCAAATACTTAGACTCCTTCTCCCGGGGGATTCCCGCGATGAGCATACGTACGAGGGAGCTGCTATTTAAAACGAATTTTCAAATTTGGCAGAGCGGGGAGGGAGGAGAAAGCCTTCCAGGGAGCATCCCCTCTGCCACCCCCTCGAGGGCTGCAGCTCGTGAAGGGCTACGAAGCCGCGTTAGGGGAAGGAAAAAAAAATCAACCCAAAAATCCCCCCCAAAAGTGGTTCGGGTTGTCACTTGGAAAAAAGTAGAACCCGGACCCCAAAACGCGAGAGGGTTTTGCAATGGTCGTTCTGCAAAACGAGGGTGGGGAAGCGGCGCAGCGCCCGCCGGTGGCCGCCTCCGCGCTGGGATGGGGGGGCCGGGGCACCCCCAAAGGCGGATGGCGATGGACGCGGCGGTCCCTCCCCGGACGGCAGGCACTCGCCAGTGGTTTCTGTATGTTCGTGGGGTTTTTTTCTAAACTTCCCAGCTAAAATCTCATCAACAAAACATCGCCAGCCCCGCGGCTCTCCCGAAATTTATCCACCTCCCGTGAACACGCGGCTCCTGCCGCCGGGAGTGACCCTGTCATCGGCGGCTGTAAAAACACAGACGAGGAGCCGCCGGGATGTTCGCAGGAAAGCTCCCCATCCGTTTGCGCGGCGAAACGCGCCATCCGACCGCGCTGGTCACTGCTCCCTGCGCGGCCGCGCAGTGCGCGCAGTGTGCGCGGGGCTCTCTTGCCGCCGTGTCGCCGCCGGGGACGGCGACAGCGGCACTGGCGTCTCCCACCGCTGTCGCCGGCGGTGCCCGCAGCCGCCGGGAGCTGGGAAGCGATGCAGGGGAGGGGACGGGCGGGGCTGCGTCACACGAGGGGTCCCGAGGACGGTCGGGGACCCTGCGCATCCCCGCCCGGCCGCCGCCCGCCGGGGCATCGCCGGCTGGGCGGCCCGTGTGCCGCGGGGCTGCCGGCGCCGCCGCGCTCGGCGAACGCCCGGCGACTTCGGGCGGACGGGAAACGCGCTCCCGGTCTCTCGGGGATCGGTGGAAGCGCTCTCTGCGCCCAGGCGCTGCAGAGCGTCTCTCCCGGGCCGCTTCTCCCCCTCCCCGCACCGCTCGGGGCGGCAGCACGGGTGCTCCCCCCCGTGTCGAGTGTCCCCGCGGCCGCCCCCGCCGGGCCGGTGCTTGCTGCGCCCGGGCAAACACCGGCCCGGGCAAACATCCTGAGCGGGCAGCTGCTGCCGTGACAGAGGGTCCTCGGCGGGTGATGCATGGGCGGCGCGCAGCTGCCCGGTAATCCCTGCCGGCGGCGCTCAGCGCCGGGGCCGGCCCCCCTTCCCGGGCGCCTGTTCCGTGCGCGGAAAGGCGCTGCACCTGCCCCTGGAGCTGTGTGAGGGACATGGTGGTGAGGCTGAGAGTTTCCTCTCGGAGCGCGGAGTTACTCCGCGGCCCCGGCCCGCGGGGGCGGTGCGGGCGCCCGGTAGGGCAGATCACGGCAGCCGCTCGCTGCCGCCACGGGGCTGCCCGCCGGTGCCGCTCGTGCCTTGCCCCGGTGAGGAGCGGCAGGTGCCGCCGCCAGCGCTCCCTGCGCTCTGCCGAGGAACTGAGGGGGCCCTGGCGTGCCCCCTTCGGGCGGCCGTCAGCGCCGCCGCCCNGCTGCGCAGCCCCCGGCCGCGCCTCGCCCGCGCCGCGCTTTTTTTTGTGAATGGGACGCTCAAGGAGCGGGCCATGACGTCACCGCCGGGCCCAATCGGCGCCCAATGGCGGAGCGGGCGCCGGCGGGAGGCCGAGGCGGTGATTGGCTGGCGGGCGCGCGCGGGCGCCCACGCAGGCGGCGGCGGCGGCAGGTATAAAGGGGGCGGCGGGCAGTGCGTGACACCGCGGATCGGCGGCGACACCGGCACCGCGCCCGCTCCTCCGCCCGCGCTCCGCTCCGCACCCCCGGTAAGCGGCTCCCTGCGCGGGCCGGGTCGCGGCAGCCCCGAGTCTCTGCCGGGGAGCGGGGCTTTGGTACCTCCGTTCATGTGCTCGTGTACGCGGGGCCGCCAGAGCCGAGGCGGGGGGGACAGCCCTTCCCCGCTCGGCCGCATCCTCACCCCGCCGGTGCGTGTCCGGCCGGGACGAAGTGCTGCGGCAAAGGTCACGGCCGGGGCGCCCCGGGGAGCCGCGGGAAAGAGGGGCATCCTTTGGAAGCGGGCTCGTAGTTCCCATCGAGTACTGGGAGCTGGCAAAATGAGGATAATGTGGTGGTTGCGATGTGCTCCATGGAGTCCAAGACACTGATGCCGTGAGAGAGGTGTATCTCAAATCTTCAATAATAGATATTGTTACAGCTTTTTTGCTTATGACTGATTTTTAACTTATCCTCTTCTCTGGTTTCAGAGTAGGAATATTTATTGAAATTAAACCCCTTAATTCTTAGTGTAATCTGAACTGGGGTGTTAGTGTGCTGGCTGGCAAGAAGCAAGGAGCTTCAGGTAAAGTGCTAACAGGGACACTTTGTTCTCAAACGTGTTAAACGCTTATTGTTTTTCCTTGTGATTTGTATCTCTCCATGTCAGAAACGCAGTCTGTGACATTGTGTGCGGTAGTTAGAGGAATGTGTTTTCTGCCAGTTTGAGGAAAACTGCTTTGAGTTGAATGCAAATGGCTGCAGGTCTGAAAAGCCACGTTTTTCTGCCCTGTAATAGTGCCAAGCTATAATAAAATTTTGAGAAAACTAGAGCACAATAGCAATAATCAAAATAAATAATAAGGTGAATTTAAAATATAAAACTGTTCATATTTGTGCTACTTGTGGCTAGGAAGCAATGACCTCTTTAGTGGAACTTGCAGGATGGAGAGAGTTGGAAAACAGCCATTGCTTGATGTACCTCTTTTTTGTAGAGAGGAAATCATGGTTATGCTGAAGATTTCATCTTTCCTTGCTGTTTATGCCTTGGTTGTGTGCCAGATGGACAGCTTCCAGGCAGCCCCAGTCAGGTAAGAAGCTGGTCCTCTTGCTGAGTGCTCTGTCTGAATGGTATGAAAATGCTTAATATTCTTGAGAGGTCTAGGAGGAGAAACAGACCACGGTGAAGAAGAAAGGTGGCTGTTTTTTGTGCTCTGGTGTTTTGATTCCATCTTTAAACTGCCTAAGGCTGTGCGTGAGGGGAGCTCATCGGGGCTTACATATTCACACCCTGAAAGGCACTGTCAATGACACACAGCCTGTCAAACCCCTCTCTCTGCAGCAGTCTGAGGCTAATTCACCCTATTTCCTTTGCCTCTGCCTAGACCTGGCTTGGAGTCCATAACGGATCGAGTGACTCTCAGTGATTACGAAGCTCGGAGGTTATTAAATGCGCTGGTGAAAGAGTTCATACAGATGACAGCAGAAGAGCTGGAGCAAGCCTCCGAGGGGAACAGGTAAGGACTGCAGTCCGGGGCAGCAGCAGCGAAGCAATCTGGGAGTGTCATATGTTTGATATTTAGCAAAAGCCATTTGAGCAGACCCTCTGCAGGTCAAGACCTTTTTGTTTTCTTGGGGTTGTGGCTAACTGGTAAAGGATGATACTGCGGAGACATCCTAGTGTTGGTGTCAAGAGAATGGCTTCCACCTAGTTAACCTGCTTCTATCTGTCTCTTCTGAAAGTGGAGGGCGATTTGAGCTTAAATGGGTAGGTTGTGTTAAAATATGGCAGCAAAAGGTATGTCTTCCCAGTGGTACTGTTAGGGGATTACTCAGTCACTCTTGGATTCTCTGTCGTGCAAGTGCATGCTGTTGTGAGGCATGGAAAGTCCCTGGCAGGAGGGATGTGTTCCTCCTGATGCACGCAGCGCCACTCTCCCTGGGACCAAAGGCATGCAGGAGCATTTGCATTATCCTAACAGGATTTGCATTGCAATGCATGGGGATGGATGAAACACTGAACAGCATGCGGGATATGGGGGAAGTTCAGCTTCCTGACCTCTGACTATATGAGCATCCAAAGGGCTAATGGGCTTGCTTGTCAACAAAATTGGATTCATTAACAAATAGTGTTTTCCTTCTGACTGCTTTTGTATGGACTTGCCTTGCATGGAATGTGATGCGGAGGGTTTGGATTGATTTTGAATGAATTTTTAAGTTTCCTAACGGTAGATCTTTTATGTAGGGAAGAAATGCATGAATGTGCATGTTTGAGGTTACTCTTCCTTTGGGCATGTTTTTATTTTTTTTCCCCCTTGCAGCCTGGATAAACCCATTTCCAAACGCTGTGCCAGTCTGAGTACTTGTGTGCTGGGGAAACTGTCTCAAGAATTGCACAAATTGCAAACTTACCCTCGCACTGACGTCGGGGCTGGAACTCCTGGCAAGAAACGGAATGTGCTGAGTGACCTGGAACATGAACGCTATGCAAACTATGGGGAACCCCTAGGAAACAACTAGACATGCTTATTTCTCCCCCTCTCCCTTTTTGAACCTGATGCATGTGGATCTAACTTTGATTGCTAACTTTGCTGTGTTCTTTTGATTCTGTTTTTGACAGAGAATGTTTGAGATAGGACCTAATATTAGGAAGACCAAGAACATAACATGCATACCAAACTAGGCGAAAAAAATAAATAAAAATGATCAGCACTGCCTTGACACTCCAAATGATTTTCTTAGACACTGATTAAAAAAAATTCTAGAAAAGGTTCTTCATTTGTGGCTGCTAAATGTACAAGTAGATTCTTTCTTTTGTGCTTGCCCATGCACTTGTTCAATAAACCTATTTTTCTATAAGGATTAGATCTGCTTGGTTTAACAGTTTGTTTTAGAATGTGAGATTTCTAGACGAGGCTAGAAAAATTTTACAGCTTGTCTTAATGTTCAAAAGAGGCAATGTTAGTAACTTCTAGAAAAGCTGAAAGAGAACTTAGAAGTCAAAGTTCTACATATAAATTGATAGGTACTGCTGTACT
Source organism: Oxylabes madagascariensis (assembly GCA_013400675.1). Taxonomy (NCBI): domain Eukaryota; kingdom Metazoa; phylum Chordata; class Aves; order Passeriformes; family Timaliidae; genus Oxylabes; species Oxylabes madagascariensis. The sequence goes on along the minus strand of VYZR01011810.1, from coordinate 14,650 downwards.
CAGGCATGCATGCAGTCCTGCTGGTAGGGACCCTGAGAAGCAAAGAAATCAGGAAGGCTCATACATATTCGTTCTAACAAACTAGAAATGTAATCCTGTTAAAACTAGGTACTGAACATGTCCAGGTAAGAATTTTGTGGTCTTTTCTTATTTTACAATAGGTCTTTGCACTATATTTAAAACTTATGTACCTTTAAAATGTTTGTGTTGATTTACAATTCACCTACATTAGGCTGTCTTGCATTAAGAGCCAAACCCAGATTTCTTTACAGTTCTGTTGCAGCACTGCATCTATCTTGTGATTAGAGGCCTCTTTCAAAAACTTGGCATTGATTGTAAAAACAACTCTTCATTGTTAACATTAATAAACTGCCTTGTGGTGCTTAGTTGAGAAAAATCCCTCTTACTGCAAGAAAAACTCACTGCTTTAGTAGAAAATTCTTCAGGCAAGGATTGTGTGAATGCACATCCTTGAAGTTCCCCATCTAGCACAACTGTTAGCTGTAGACTGAATTGTGAGCAGAGACCTAATACTGTCAAAGTCTGAACTGCTCCATGGTGAAGTTCTGTAGTAGACAAAGGTCTAACTGGAGGAAAGAGAGGTTCTCCCATTCCCACTAAGTACCTGGAAGCAGTGTCTTTGTGTGGTTCAGCTCTGAAGGCCGCTGGTCAGAGTCACTGACAAAGCTCCTGTAGTGATCAGTGACGCTGCAATTCCATGTGTTTTCTGGCTCTTAGCACAGGTGTTGGAGTGAGAAGTGAAAAATCTGTGTCTGCTACTGCCTTTCAGGAATGCTTCAAGCAAAATACAAATGTGAGCTTTCGGAGGTAGCGGAGGTTGTTTAAATTCTCCAGATCTGAACCTCCTCAGCTCCTTTCCATGGCCATAATGCCTGTCTGGAGGCAGGCAGTAGCCCAGGTGTGGCTGAAAATCTAGCCTGGATTTAGTCTTCAGTCCAGCTGCTTTTATAAAGTGAGCCTGACATTGAGAAAACCAGAAAGAGGCTTCTTTTAGCGGTTGTAAGCCGTGCACAGAAGGTGCAAATGCCTGCTGCACAGCCAGCCTACTTTTAATCCTGCAGAAGAGCCTTTGCCAGTCATAGTGATGTTTCAGTGCATGAAAACAGCTGTGTTTCATGCTGCGGGAACTAACTCTTCCTTTTCCTCCTGAAAAGCAGTGTAACAGCACAGAAGAGGGCCTGCAACACTGCCACCTGTGTGACTCACCGCCTGGCAGACTTCCTGAGCAGGTCAGGGGCAGTGGGCAAGAACAACTTCGTCCCAACCAACGTGGGCTCCAAGGCCTTCGGCAGGCGAAGAAGAAGCGTCCAGATCTGAGAAGCTGAATGGTGATGTGAGCACGGTAAATACAGGGCACCAAACAGAACCTGGGGCATCACTAACATTCTCGTTTTGTGGGGGAGAATAACAGACCTGCCATGGTAACCTCTGAGAAGACAGGGTGAGTAAGAAAGAAAAAAAAGGTGTTACAAATAGAACAGAGACATGTGTAGACTGTGCAGAAGAGCTTTTAGAGATGATGTGATGGGTAACTACCTTCACACTGCATTAATTAAACACAACAATTTGGTTGGAATTATTTGCTTGTTTTGCCACTAACGTTTCATTATCAACATATCAATAACTCTGGTTTTCTTTCTTACAGATTGCAATGAAACTGAAAACTCAATTTCTAATGGAAGCAACTCTTCTTCATAAACCAAGACCACCAAAAAGATTAATTTTTCATCCTACTATTGAAAATGTTTTATTTAATACAAATGAAAACACTTCTGTTATGTATAGTAAAAGAGAATCTAGTTATTAAAGTTAAATTATTGTATATTCTTTTTATATGCAACTCTATTTCAAATAAAATGTGACAGCATCTATTATTTATTTATCTTCCAGCTTATGTGATCCATGCTATTTATCCTGGCCCTACTGCCAAATCTCGGGGATTATACTAAACTGCTGCCTGACAAGGCATATGTGTATTATACAGTGTGCTGTGCCTTGATGTAAAACACTTAACTATCCTGATTGTACAGTATGTTTAAAAAAAAGAAATCACTTCAATATTGTATTATTTGTGAATTTATGCAAAATTAAAAAAAGTATTTTAGATACACTTGGATTGAGAAACTGATTTTTCATTTGGACATGCTTATGGAGACATGGCACTAAGCCAACATCATTGCAGATCAGCTAGTCCATTGATCTGCTTCAGCCTTATTAGCTATAAATACTAGGGTTTGAGTCAAAAGTTCAGAACAGAAAGAATAGCTGCTTTTTATATATATTAAAAAATCCCAAATGAACCAGAAGACACCAATTAGCGAGACTTCTGCTAGAAAAAAAAAAATGAAGCCATAGGTACATTTAGTAAAAACATGGAGACAAATTTCACCATGTGAAGTCTACAACTAAATATTTTTATAAGGCTGTAATTCAGATGAAATGGCCTGACATCCACTGTGAGTTTTTTAGAAAGGTCAAAAAAATGAATTCAAGAGGAAGAGAAAGAGAAGCTACTGAAATGTGCATTTCTTTGAAGCAATCCTGAGACAGAGTCTATTTAGGGATCAGGGATAAATAATTAGAGTGAGTGGAGAAGAGGGTAGCTGGATCCATTCCATGGACTTCTACGTTGCGCTGCCAACTTCCTTCTCAAAGCTGCTGCTGTTTCAGTTTAGTAGCTGAGTCAGATATTTGTTTAGATTTGTTCCATGCTTTACAGCCTGACCCTAAAATCTGCTTCATCAGTTCAGATGAGTCCCAGAATGTGTGAGGGAAGAGGCCACAGGGGCTCATGTGGTCCCAACCTCCCTGCTCCTGCAGGGTCATCCTACAGCACACGGCACAAGATTGCATCCAGAGGGTTCTGGATTATCTCCAGTGAGGGAGACTCCCCCTTGCTATGCAAACTAGAGGTGAAGGTTCTCATGCTGTCTCCGTGTGTCTCTGCTGCAGGGGTAATGCAAAAGAGGAGCTTGGCCAGGCTGGTGAGGACAGTGAGGCTGCCCAGTGACCATGCTTCCCATCCATGCTCGTTCCCTGCTGTGGCTTCACTCCTTGGGGAGCACCAGCCCTGGTAAGTCAGTGTACAGAGCAGGCCTTGTAGGAGATGAACCACTGTACTATTTTTGTACAAGGATCTGCTTGGGTCAGGCCAAACTGCCAGTTTTGGAGCCTGTAAGCGTTTGTTGCCATGTTTCAGGTATTTCCCCCCATTTTTCTTACACAAAGTGGGGATCATGTGCTGGGATTGCCTGGCTATCTCAGCAACACCTTTCTCTGTCTCTGCAGATCCTTTGGGCACAGGTGGCAGCTTGTTTCTTTTGTTTCCTAATACAGCACTCAGCAGTTTAATCTTCTCCAAGATAGAATGCTAAGTACAATTATTGGGGTGAATACATGTAATTTAGTGATTGGTATTCAATAAGAAGCCAGGCAATGTCCATGGGCCCCTTCTGGCTTTAAAGTCTAAATGGTGAGGCAGTTTATTTTTTGCCATTTACAGCCATTCTCTGCTGAGAGACACCTGAGACTCTGCACAATTGAATGTCAGCTGTAGTGTCCGTCTCAACTAAAAACTATTAGTCCTTCTTTTCAGTTTAACAAAATTATGCATCTTTCTGTCAGACAAAGGGATTTCCTCAGACCAACGCTGTGCACCACAGCACGAACCTAACAAGTAAAGCATTCTAGTGGCCTTGGTGCTGGCTTTTACATTTTCCTGGGTGTAGGAAATTTGGATGAAACTTTTGATTCGTGGTTTTTGTGTTGATTGTTGTTTTCTTTTTCCTTAGGAAGAACTAGCTACTTTCCCACCTCAAGCTCTATTCCTGTTGTATCTTCTGTCTCATTTCTCCTTAGAATCTCTGTCTGCACATCACTGCAATACACTTAGCAGTACATATCCCTATAAAGGACAGAGGGTTGAGCACGATGGAAGCAAGGGGGAATACAAAATAAACTTTTCCATGATGTCAAGGGATAGAAGCCCTTCCCCACAAAACTGAGATGCTTGGAGCTTTAGAAGAAGCAGATTGTTATTGAAACTTGAGAAAAGCAGAGNAAGAGAAGCTACTGAAATGTGCATTTCTTTGAAGCAATCCTGAGACAGAGTCTATTTAGGGATCAGGGATAAATAATTAGAGTGAGTGGAGAAGAGGGTAGCTGGATCCATTCCATGGACTTCTACGTTGCGCTGCCAACTTCCTTCTCAAAGCTGCTGCTGTTTCAGTTTAGTAGCTGAGTCAGATATTTGTTTAGATTTGTTCCATGCTTTACAGCCTGACCCTAAAATCTGCTTCATCAGTTCAGATGAGTCCCAGAATGTGTGAGGGAAGAGGCCACAGGGGCTCATGTGGTCCCAACCTCCCTGCTCCTGCAGGGTCATCCTACAGCACACGGCACAAGATTGCATCCAGAGGGTTCTGGATTATCTCCAGTGAGGGAGACTCCCCCTTGCTATGCAAACTAGAGGTGAAGGTTCTCATGCTGTCTCCGTGTGTCTCTGCTGCAGGGGTAATGCAAAAGAGGAGCTTGGCCAGGCTGGTGAGGACAGTGAGGCTGCCCAGTGACCATGCTTCCCATCCATGCTCGTTCCCTGCTGTGGCTTCACTCCTTGGGGAGCACCAGCCCTGGTAAGTCAGTGTACAGAGCAGGCCTTGTAGGAGATGAACCACTGTACTATTTTTGTACAAGGATCTGCTTGGGTCAGGCCAAACTGCCAGTTTTGGAGCCTGTAAGCGTTTGTTGCCATGTTTCAGGTATTTCCCCCCATTTTTCTTACACAAAGTGGGGATCATGTGCTGGGATTGCCTGGCTATCTCAGCAACACCTTTCTCTATCACTGCAGATCCTTTGGGCACAGGTGGCAGCTTGTTTCTTTTGTTTCCTAATACAGCACTCAGCAGTTTAATCTTCTCCAAGATAGAATGCTAAGTACAATTATTGGGGTGAATACATGTAATTTAGTGATTCGTATTCAATAAGAAGCCAGGCAATGTCCATGGGCCCCTTCTGGCTTTAAAGTCTAAATGGTGAGGCAGTTTATTTTTTGCCATTTACAGCCATTCTCTGCTGAGAGACACCTGAGACTCTGCACAATTGAATGTCAGCTGTAGTGTCCGTCTCAACTAAAAACTATTAGTCCTTCTTTTCAGTTTAACAAAATTATGCATCTTTCTGTCAGACAAAGGGATTTCCTCAGACCGACACTGTGCACCACAGCACGAACCTAACAAGTAAAGCATTCTAGTGGCCTTGGTGCTGGCTTTTACATTTTCCTGGGTGTAGGAAATTTGGATGAAACTTTTGATTCGTGGTTTTTGTGTTGATTGTTGTTTTCTTTTTCCTTAGGAAGAACTAGCTACTTTCCCACCTCAAGCTCTATTCCTGTTGTATCTTCTGTCTCATTTCTCCTTAGAATCTCTGTCTGCACATCACTGCAATACACTTAGCAGTACATATCCCTATAAAGGACAGAGGGTTGAGCACGATGGAAGCAAGGGGGAATACAAAATAAACTTTTCCATGATGTCAAGGGATAGAAGCCCTTCCCCACAAAACTGAGATGCTTGGAGCTTTAGAAGAAGCAGATTGTTATTGAAACTTGAGAAAAGCAGAGATGCTCAGAGCTTTAAGAAGAAGTAGATTGTTATTGAAACTAGAGAAAAGCAGAGTTGTAAGCAGTAATATTTTAAAGAAAAATTTTGTAGTTTTAAGGCAATAAACATGGTAGAAGGAATTGCAGAGCTGCTAGAAGGTTGTCAATTGCTTTGACCGACTGTGAAGAAGTGGGAGAAATTACTTTTTAAAAGATACTGCATAATATTACCCAAACTTGTCAGCTCTCATGCAAACGCTCAACTTCTACTCCAGGAGAAAATCTATTTTGGAATTAGCATTTAAAAAGGAAGAATGTGGTTTCTAGTGTACTTTTCTTTCCATTTTAATACATTGCCATACTAAGAATACTTGAAGCTGGTGGAAAGTATAACATTGGTGCAGTATATGTGAGTGGCACCAAACCCAAGTTACTTAGCATTCAGTACTCATGCACAAGTGTCTATGTTCTTGTTTACGAGGCAGTATCAGCCTGACTATAATTTGGTTCTAATATTTTTAGATGTCTGTCTGTGTGTGTTTTCTTTAACGACTAAGGGTTTGTTTTTTTTTTTTAAATCTGAGCTCAAATGAAGTCTTGGGAGAGTATTTTGCAAGCAAAGGCAAAAATGGAAGAAATTTCTGAGAAAGAAAAGGAACAGGTGGTGATCTGCTCCTAGACCGGACTCAGTTTTTGGTTCAGGATCGTTCACCAGGACATTGCTGCACACACTGATTGAGCATCATTTTGAAATAACCCAAGTGGACTTCCACTATGGCAATTTTTTTTTCTCCTTCTGTTAGTGAAATTTAATTCATCTTCCTGAAAGCTTCCATTATCTGCAGTGTGAGAAAGGAGCAGAGCTAATGTTATTGCTTCTGACACTGAACACTGCCAAAAGCAACTTATATCAGGCAGTAGTAAATTTTGGTATTGGTTATCTAATCCAGCATTGTCATGTCTAATTAGCAGATTGAACGTCTCTAAGAGGTGAAGAGTTTAAAACATGCTGGAGAGTTCGGATCTGTGCATTTTTCTAGACTGAACTGTGTCAGAACAGGTGAATACTTATTAGAGGAAAACTGAGTGCTTCAAGCCTGGCTTCACCCAGGTTGAGCACTGGCAGCTTGGTTCGAAACTGGTCACAATCACTACTTCTGGCAGTCAGCTGAAGGCTACGCTGGCAGCTCAAAGGGCTCTGTGTGCTGCACACCTTTGCTGTCTCTTTACTGTTCTAAAAGGCACCACATCCGTTCCCTATTCTCTACTTCGGATGCTCCTAATGCCTTCTAAAATTCTCCTTTTCTGCAGAAAATGTCCAAGAGTGCCCCTCTTTCCCGCCCCCCCCAGGAAATAATTCCCATTTCCAAATTACACCTAACATTGTCATACTTTCCCTGTGAACTTTCCAGTCCCTGTGAGATTTCTGATTCAATGGAGTAATCAGAATCATTGCAACATTTATCTTTTCTTTCTATTCTTGGCTTCACCACAGCTCTTATTTTCACCAATTACTCTTTTGGCTGGGGCTGAGCTGTGATCCCGGCTAAATTATTAGTGTCACCTCCACGAAAGCAAATAATTGCCTCCCCATCTGAATGTGAAGCTCGAGAGCTTTAAACACGGAACCATTTGTGTGATTATGAACTGCAGATGCCGAGGCAGCGTTGTCTGGGAGCTGCCTGCCAGACTCCCCAGGTGTCTCCCTGAGAGGCCACCTATCCCACTAGAGCACAGCAGGTGGACAGGACAGCTAGGCTGGTGTTTTCAGTCACTAGCTCTCCTGTCCTCCCCTAGCAGCTGTGACCCAGACTGCTGGGCATGTTGGAGAGTGCCTCCTCCTCCTCCTCCTCTGCCTGGGCTGATGGAGACAGCAGGCTCTCTGCAGGACCTCTGGAGACATGGAAAGGGGAGCTCACGCTGGAGCAGGTTTGTCGGCAGGGCTTGTGACCCCATGGGAGACCCATGCTGGAGCAGCCTGTTCCTGAAGGACTGCACTCTATGGAAATGATGGAGCAGTTCATGAACTGCAGCCGTGGGAAAGACTCACACTGGAAAAGTTGGTGGGGGACTTTCTCCTGTGGGAGGGGCCCTACTGTTGAGCAGGAGTGTGAGGAGTCCTTCCCATGTGAAGAAAGGAGCTGCAGAAGCAGCACGTGATGAATTGACCACAGCCCTCATTCCCTATCACCCTGCACTGCGGGGGGTAGAGAAACTGGAAGTAAAGTTACACCTGGGAAGAATGGGGGGGGGGGGGGGGAGGAGGTGTTTATAAGATTTGGTTTTACTTATTATTATTTAATTGTGATTTGCTTGCACAAGTTTAGTCTATTTTGCCCATGACAGTGAGTGCTGAGTGATCTCTCCCTGTTCCTAACTTGTCCTATGAAAGAAGGAATACAGGTGACCTTGCCCCTGATACGTAATAGCTGTGTTAATTACCCAATACAGCCTCATCCCTGATGAGTCACAGCTGTGTCCAATAAAGATGAGTGTGATAAAAGGGAGTGGGTTGGCAGGTCAGGAGGATCATGAAGGAGGAGGAACCTTAAGGAAGAGGGAATGAGAGGATCATGAAGAAGAAGGATCTGGGGGAGAATCACTGCTGTGAGGTCGGTCTGGGGCTGCAGTTAGAGCCTGTTGTTGGAACCTGCAGCCACAGTCTAGCTGGGTAAAAGCCTGCAGTCAGAGTCTGCAAACTGATACCTGCAGTCACGGTTTAGCAGGAAATAACCAGCAGTCAGAGGCTGCAAGGGAAACCTCCAGCAGGAGCTTGCTGCAGGCAGAGTCAGTGAATGGTTGGAGTCAGGATTGCTGAGCTGTAAAGAGGAATAAACCAGGACCCTTTTTATGCTGTGATAAACAAGACTGTGTCTCAGCTCATTTCTACCCTCTAACAAGAGGGCTGCTGCAACACATTATATTTTCCCTCCTGTGTCCAGCTGAGGATGGAGAGTGACAGAGTGAGTTTGGTGCGCACCTGGAATCTACCCACCACAGCATCAACCCACCACACTAAAGGAACATAATCATGTGGCTATTTGGAGCCTTTATAGTTTTTTTGTAGCTTTGCAAAAACTTTGAATGTAGCGTCAGACTCATTAATTTGCACATTATTCTGCTGGCATACTTGAAAGACTGTTACTGGTCTTCACCGTCTTTTGTTGTGCAGGGACCCAATTATTCTAGTTATCATATGTTCTTAAAATAGTTGAATAAATAGTTTATTATTCCATTTTTAGCTCATGAAGTGGCCATGGTTTTATATAGACCATCTCATGGTTGTTGTTTGTAGTGGGTAGGAGTGGCCTGTTACTGGAAATGAATTCCAAGAAAGTGCATCAGGAGAAGGATGACAATCCTTGTAATTCAGTGACTTCCATGTGGACAGGCAAATTTTATCTATGGAACAGTCTTAGTAGTTTAGGGGAACTTTTTAGCATGCCAATCCTGTTGGACAGGCTGAAGAAGACAATGTAGCTGGGGTCATTCTTGAGTGTGTACATTTTCCAAGGAAGGTTTCACTCTTAGTTAATGCAGTCCTTCTTTATCATTCTGTACTTAAAGATACTATCGAAGAGTTAAATTAGTTATGAAAATTAATATTGATTTGTGTTCTTAATGCAATAGAAGCAGAGAATTACATAGAAAAAGGAAATAGTTCTGACCTTCAAATACTGGAAGTGCAGAGTTTAAATGAAAACTGCCATAGTTTTTTTTAAAAGGGTTACAGATAAGCAGATGAGAGACCAAGCCAGTTGAAGCACTTTACATACATTGAAAGTGAAGTCAAAGATTTTTTTCATAAACTTTATGCTTTGGCTATCTCTAGTTTAAGCTTAGTCTTGGCAAGATTGCACACTTCAGTGGACAAAAACATTTTTGCATTATGTGAAGATGCAGTTTGCTTCTTCTTCATGGCTTTGGTTTTCAGAAGAAACAATGTCTTTATTGCACCTTTTCCTAACAGACAATACCAGAGCTATGGTACCTTGCTCCTCAAATGTCAAAGCACTGGATTTGTAACTGTGTGTTTTAAAACCGCTTACATTTAGTATTTAACTTAATGAAGTGCCTTTGTGGCTGAAGTTTTTGATAGGATTTGTGTCTCTATAGTGTTATTCTGGTGACTTTCTCCTCAACAAAAGTTTCATTGCTTTTTTGTTATTGCTTGTTAGATTTGCAGAAGCTGCACTTCATAGGCTGCCACTGGTGCTACTACAATGATGTAGCAGGTAGGATTGGAGGTCAAGCCTCTACTCTTGCAAAGGCCTGTAATCTGGCAGCTGAAAAACACTTGTAGTTCAGGTGCTTTTGTTGATATGTCAAGATAAAATTAACTTGGGTTGTCTCTCGCAGCCAGCCTTAAGCTGGTGCATCAACCTCCTAAATTCCAAGAAAACTGCTTCCTCCATCAAGTTGTTGTGGGTTCTTTAGCTATGGACACCAGGATTATCTTTACTTATGGCCAATTCCCCTCCCCAGGCAGGTGTTGGTCTCAGAAGTTCAACCTGAAACCTGTTGGGTGTCACGATGTACAGCCTTCAGCCTGCCATTTGTGCATCACAGCTTTTTGCTGGATATCATAGTATGGTCTGATTTAGTATCCTTTGTCTCACAACTTACTTTTTCCTCAATACTGCTATTTCCAATTTGTTTGGCATTTCCCTGGTGAGCTGAATCTCCTTTACAGCACTCACAGAGGACTCTAAATTGATATTAATATAATGTGTACCTATAAAGCTCACTTCTATCACCACAGAAGTATGAAGTGCCTGTAAGGTAAACAAAAATCTAGACTAATGTTTCTGTGTCTTCATATCAGTCTCAGGTTAAAGTTCTATCTGGGAGGAAGAGAGGGAAAGGCATCACTTTCTCACTTTCTGTTTTTGCAAGTTTTAGTGAATTTAGTGCATTGAAATTTAAACTATATAAACCTGCTCAAGTTAAAGGAGTGATTGGTAAATACATCTTCTAGAAGCTAGAGGGCACAGCAGCCACAGAAAGCCTCTGGCATAACTCAGTTACCATGAGGTGTGAGTGAGTCAGAATAACTTTTACTTCTTTTCACATAAAATGGCACTTGCTACTCAAGTTCGAATAAGTGTGGATTTTTTTTTTTTTTCTCTTTCTCAAGAGAAGTGGCTGATAATCAGAATTGTCTTTCTGGATTTTTATCAGTTTTGCAGATGGTCTAGAGGAAAATTAATTATTTGTATTTCTATTGATATAGATGAAGTTGCCAATATATGCTTCCCATTTTTAATCCAGATTAGTTCGGTAATAATATAGTTTTCTGCAGGAGCTTCTATCATTAACCATTTATAGACAACTACTGAAAACTGTTTTAATGGAAAAGGTCAAAGGTAAATTCATGGGCAGAGGAGTGCTGCTATCAAGCCTAATAACCACAGATTTCAGATTTGGACTTGTCTAGCTGGTCTGATGGAAGAATTTGATAACTTTTCCTCGCCCTTACAGAGTATTTCTGTGATAGTCCTGGAGTATTTTATGTTACAGGCCATGTGTCTTCCCAGTGTAATACCTGAGTGAGAAGGACATTGGGAAACTTTGTGGTACAGACCAATCCTTATTTTGTTTGCATTTTGGAATGAAGTTCACAGGCCTTACCCTAAGTGTGTAAGTGGAACAGAATATCCTGACCCACTCTTTGGAAGACCTCCCTAAATCTCAGTGTGTTTTGTTTCCAGTTCCAAGTAAGCCAGTGAGAGAAGAGAACTTTGCCAGTTTGCGAAGGACACAAGATGTATGTATGGATAAATTTATGCTGAATTTCTCAGGGCAGTTGACTTCCTCTCCTAAGCAGAAAATCAGAGATAGTGTGAGTTTGTAGGACTCCAGCATCACAGAAAGGATTCCCTCCAGCCTTTGGGAATACTACTTTTTCCACAGGCTTTTTGCCTAAAGTCAGATGGATGCTGAACCACAGGATGATATTCCAGTAAACAAAACAGCACTGGTGGAATAATGAAACTCTGCTGAATTATTCATTGGGTCCTGAATGATGCAGAGAGTGTTTTTATAGTAAACAGCTCTTAAGATGAGAGCAGTGCCAGGTACAGCCCTCTGCCTGTGCTGTGCACCTGGCCTGTTTTCTCGGGCAGGTATCTGCGACAATTCATGTCTTTGCATAAACAGACTGGAGCAACCATGTTTGGTTGCTCTCAACTGAACGCATCTTGGAATTTATGGCTCATCTTGGAATAGTCAATCTAATTCTAAAAAACCCCACTTAAGTGCAGGCTCTAGTGCCATGGACATAACACTAAAAGCAAGCTCAAGCACTTTGCTACGAAGCAATGGACTACTACACACTTTTAAAAGGAACACATCTTCAAAGAGAAGCACATCTTCAAGCTTGTTGGCCAAAATCTGATGATACCTCATAGTAAATGTTTCACATAGCTACGGAAATACAGAATACATCAGCCAGGTTCCAAAAAAACAGTGTGTACCACCAATACAAATTTAGCCCATGAAACCTTTTCCCAGCTGGCTTTTGGAAGCTGAGGAACAGCACAGCCTCATCCCAAAGTACATTACTCCCATTGCTGTCATGGTTTAGGAACAACCAAGCATGTGTAAATGTGAGTAGGAAATTTAAAGGAGGGTGTCCAGCATGGGCAGAGAAGCTGGAGTGGAGAAAATTACGATGGTGAGGCCAACTATGTCTATAAAACTGAACTGGTCTTTCCAATAAAAAATATCTGGAGGCTTAGTTTTGGATAGTTCTGAGAGGGAGTGTCTGCTGAAGCCTGCCTATAGTGATGGTGATTGAAGTAGTGTTTTGCTTTACAGTTCTGGAGGAGAGACTACATTGGGGGTGGGGGGAAGGAAGAAACCCCTCTGTAGAATGAATTTAGAGTCCAAACCTCCCACCTTCCCAAAAGCAAATTAGTTTTCCAAAACCCCACTATAAACTTGGGTGGAAGCAATAAAATGTGCAACATTAGATCATGATAGTCTGGTTGGTGGTATCCACTTGTGGCAGAGAAGCACTGGCAAGGAGAATCATGCTGTCACTTCAGATTTGTGCTGGGCTCAAGTGTGATAGTGATGACAGGTGCTATGAGAAATCCAAGAGCAAAACAGTGGGTAATACCACAGGGTTTGAGAAACCTGAGTTATAAAATGCTGTTCATTGGGTGCCATCTGTACTGTCAGCTCAGCGAGGCAGAACCCTGCAAAAAAAAAAAAAAGTATGAGCATATAAACTGGGCAATAATGATCCAAGGAAAAGCTAGTACACTCAAGCTTTCCCAGAGTGGCTTTGCAGATAATATATTTTTAACCTTTTATTAATTTGAAATCCTAGTATATAGAAATACACAGATTAATTTAACTCAGCTGATGACCCCTTTTAGATGTCTGGCTTCCTTCTGCTGGTGGTTGCTGCTAAAAGCTGTCATACTAGTTGAAATTTATCAAGAACAAGGTGCAGAGTTTGCTTCATCATCAT
>VYZR01011808.1:0-13472 GCA_013400675.1 Oxylabes madagascariensis | reverse complement strand
TATATGTGCACACACAAAAGCATTAATAGACACACATGGAATGAAAAATCACAGAGCTCATGGCCTCACTGACCCCAGACAGAAATCCCCTGAGTTTTTTGGAGCTATGGGATTTCACTCCAGCAATAGAATTCTTCCAAATTGCATTCTTGTGCTTTGCCTCGTTACTGAACGCTGTAAAACTGCAACAGCGAAGATGAAACATCAAAAATCACCTTTTGCTCTAACATCAGAGAATCAGAGATTTTGTTCAAATGTGTCACAAATAACAACTCAAATTCCATCCCCTGCCAGGTGCCAGAAATGGTTCTGGAAGAGCTCACAAAATGTCTTGGAACCTTCCCACACTTTCCAAGCTGGGCTGGCCCTGGTAAAATATACAGCATTTTAGTAGAGCTTAAAGGAATTTTACTTTGAAGCAGACTCCATTAATGTTACCTACTTGTTCGAAATATATGTTTTTAGTCTTATCATCAAGTGCCGTACCCAGCTGCATTTATATTTCTACCAGGGAAAATGTGATTGTCTTAGTAATTATGGCATAAAACCTTTAAAATTTATGTGTTTTTACAACTTTTATAATCATCTAAAAAGGCATTTTCTTCAAGCCAAAGCAGAGTCAAATCTTAGCATGTAAAAATTCTGGGATAGACCTTTATGTTCAAGGATTTTTTTTTTAAATGGTTATTTTAATACTAAAAAAAAAATGCTCTTTGGGATATGTCCACCTCAATCCCACCCACACATCCAGCAGAAGCTCCAAACAAATTAGATTCACATTAAAAAAAAATACTTTAAAAGCCCTACTTGAATCTAACACAGTTATAGAATAATTTATGAGAAAGGGAGTAGTTACCAGGCTCTTATGCATTTGAGTAGCTAATTATTAGTTATCTGTAAAATTGGGAAACACTTTTTTATTTGAAATTATTTAACTTTATGAAGTTATGTTCTTAATAACATCAAAAGTAGAACTTGTCCATTTTTTCTTGTCGGTATTTAATATCTGCATATCTGTGCAGCGGTCAGAGCTACAGATAAGACTTTCCTGTAGGGAATTAATGCAGTTTCACTAACAGACATTTATCTATACCATATGTTAGACAAATAGTAAAATACTGCTATATTTCCATTTCTTTCCCAAGGGTAGACATTTCAAAGATTTATTCTCCACCACCTACTTCTTTTATTGTTCATGCTAAAAAAACCTTCTTTTTCTGACTCAACCCAATCAGTGTCAATACACCCATACCATAAGATCTCAAAAACTGTATAGGATGGACAGAATATCTATTATATCTTAGTTAAAATTATAGAAAACCTTGAATATTCAAACGTTAATATCAAGCCTTAATTATTTAGAGGGAGAAGTTAGAAAAAGTACCTCTCTACTTCCATCTAAATATTCCCCCTTGAAGAAGACAAAGGATTCTGAAAGCTTTATAAATAATAACAAAGGAAATGCAATATACAGGGGTTGTGCACAGTTTCCACACAGTAATTGCTACAGCTAATTAATCAAATCACATTAGTAGAACAGTTGCTTATTTCCTCCTAAAGCTGTAGTGAGTGTTCCCCTGGCTCCATAAGTGCATTTGGCGTGGCACCCAGCAGCCAGGGAATATTGCTGGTGTCACAGTTCATCCTCGTTTGGTGCTGTGTGGGTGACCTAGGGAAGCTGCTCTGAATTCCTCACTGAGACACAGGGAAACTTCCCCCAGAAAAGCTGCCAGGGCAGGCTAAAGCCAGAGAGATCCCCGGCAATTCCCGTCACAGGCAAAACAGCCTCGTGGACAATTCATTTATTGGTAATTAAAGGAGATTTGGGTGGTGAGAAACAGAGGCAAATCCCAAAGTACCTCCCCTCCCATCCTTTTCCCAGGGTCTGTCTCAGTCCTTCATGCCCAGCTCCTCAGGTGCCTCCAGGGCATTGGCTCAGAGGGGCTGTGGTCTCTCCAGGGTAGCTGTTGTTTCCTCCTGTGCCTTCCCCAGCTCCAGCACAGATCCTTCTGTGTGCTGCACTCCTTCAGGATGAACCTGCTCTGACCTGGGCTCTCCAGGGGCTGCAGCTCCTCCAGGACACATCACCCCCCTGGGATGCAGTGTGGCTGTCTCTCCAGTGACTCTACAGGCAGCAGGTAAACTTGTGCCACCACAATCCTCTGCCCAGGCTGCAGGAATGTCCGCTCCAGCCCCGGGAGCATTCCCTCCTGCACCTTATTCCCACCTCAGTGCCCACAAGGTTGTTTATTTCCTTGCTTTTCAAGTGCTTTTTCACTTTTCTTAGATGCATTTTCCCGGAGACATCACTGCCTTTATTTGCTGTCCCTGCTGTGACACCTCGATGTTGTCATCAGATGGATGACATGGATGGTGTTATTTCTCCTGAGAATTCTGGTGGGGTTTAAATATTTGGGGGGAGCTTACAATTCTGTGGTGCATCAGATCCAATCATCTGAAGCTTAGAGGTTTTTGAAGGCTATAACTTGTGGTTTAAATAGGAAAAAATTATCTTTCATTTTTGTGTAATTGTAGTGATTTGAGTCTGTTGGTGCTGGTCTTTCCTGCTGTAGATTTGATTAACAGGAAGAAGTAGGGTTTATTTTATAAGTGGTACTTCATGATTTTATCAAATCACATATTTTCAATTTCAAAAGGGCTTGAAAGCAACATTGTATTGTAGTGTTTTGTTAAATTGTAGTCCCTTAGCAATGCTTTCACATGAATGCTGATTTCACCTAATAGCTAAAGGCAGGACTGGTAGCCAGGAATCAGCAGTGAATGGATTCAGGTGTGGGAAAGCTTTGTTAGACAATTCCTCACCTGAGGAGGGCCTGGGCTGCCAGATAGCATCATAGTTGAAGCATTTGCTTATCTGTTTTTAGGAGAGAATATAGTTTGTTGGGACCAAAATGATCTCTTTTATTTTTTATTCTAACCATTGGCTGTTTCAGTAATAATTTTGTTTTCCATGTAACATTTGCCTTGTTATTCTCCTCCCCCCTCAAAAAATTTCCCAGCAGTGTCCTTAATTGCCTCCTGACTTTACTGATATGGCCCTTCACACACTGCTATAGACAGCATGGCTCATGGAGCTTAATGAGACTAAGTTCATTAAATTAATCCTAGCAATTAACAAACTTGCTGCTTACTTCTCAGTTGTCTAATTTGTGACACTCTTGGCAATTGGCTTCCACTGGAAGCAGAATTGCATCCAAAAAACCCATAAAAGTGAAAAATAAATTAATCTTCATTAGAATTATGGTATTGAATTTAAAGCCTTTTGCTGATGCCTATTGACTTAGAAATGTGGTTTTGTTTTTTTTTTTTTCCCCAAGGAGAAGAAACCAATAAGGAGAGAGCTCACTACAGGAGCTTTTCTTCCTATACACCTGTGTTTGGAATAGGTTTTGGAAATACTACAATTCCCTGAGTCCTTCTGATCCATTAGAATACACCTTTGGGCTCTATGGGAAGACCAAGTGGAGAGGGTGGGAGGCGATGCATAACTCCCTCAGCAGCCTGCTCACTGCTGAAGGCAGCAGTAAATCTCAGTCCTGTCACATCTGGAGCTTACACTAAACTTGTACCAGATCAGCAGCTTTTTCCTCAAACTGAATGCTGGAAAAACACCTGGAAAAAAATCACCTTTTTCTTTCTCTTCTCCCATCATGCATATAATATTGCAGTGGTGGGGCTGGCTGTTGCTAAAGCCAATTTCTTGCTGCCAAACTGCAACTCCTGACCCTGAAGTATCCAAATGTTTGTTCTGTAAGCTGTGCACCCCACCTGCAATCACCTGGGGTGCCCTGACCAGCTGCTTCTGAAAGCCTGGGACTGTGCAGCAGTAATAAATTCATGGAAGAAGAAAGCAGTGGGAACCAGGAGTGCACTATTGAATGAGTTGATGATGCAGAGACAGGATGCCCTGTCCAGGGCACCAGGCAGGATGAGCAGTTGCGATGATTGCACTTTGTATGGACACATGGCACAAAAAAAAAAAGCCCCCCAAAACAACCCACTATGTTGTTAAGTGAAATTCAGCTTAAAATAACTTCTCCAAAGTTTAGGTTGCCAAATGCAAGGTGTTTTTGTCCCATGTCCTGCTCCCAAAAAAAAATATATAGCTTTAACTGCAGAATAAGCAAGGCTAAGGAGATTTGTCTGATTGTACAGTGGCAGAGAAATTAGGGTCATATCTACTCCTGCAGATGTGAATTTAGTTTTAATTTTCCTGTTGGGTGAATGATTAACCATTTTGACTGTCTTAGTATTATTACAATTAGTATTTGTCCATGGAAGAGATTCATGGTGCTTTTAGGCAGGTGGTCTAAATCACCTGACCTGAAATCTTTAGAAGTGGCCATATCTGCCTGGATTTTCAGCTTTATGGGTTTGCAAATCAGCAGTCTGCATGTGAAGGGAGATTGTGGTTTTCTTTTCTGAACCTGATTTAATTCAGCTTTCCCAAGGGGATTCTGCTAATGATGATGTAATTCAAACCAGGATGCCTGGCTCTAAAGCAGGCTGTTTTTCGGTTTAGAAGCCAACAGGAGGGAATGCTCTAAGGCAGAGAGAGGCTGAAAGCAGCATAGATCAAACTAAAAAGAGAAAACTTCTAGAAGGAAACATTTCTTCCTAAGATCACTGAAAAATTATGTTTAATCACAGAATCATTTGGGTGGAAAAGATCTCCCAGCCCACGGAGTCCCGGCTGTGGCCGATGCCCACCTTGTCCCCAGCCCAGAGCACTCAGTGCCACCTCCAGCCCTTCCTGGGACACCTCCAGGGATGGGCACTGCAAAGCTCCCTGGGCAGCCCCTGCCAAGGCCTGAGCACCCTTTCCATGCAGAAATATTTCCTGAAATTAAACAACAACAACCCCCAAAAACTCCACACTGAAACCTGTAACCAACTGCCTCTTTTTTTTTCCTCCAAGTTTGTAAAGCCCCCCCAGCCTGACTTGCTTGTGCTGCCTGGAACTGCTGGTCTGTCAGAGCTCAAAACCTGGTTCAGACTGTTGTGTTATGAGATCTTCTGCTTCCATCTGGTTTTTATGGCTTTTGATTTCACTAGTTGAGAGGCACGGCACCTTTGCAATTTCCTTGATTAGCTGCAGTTAGAAGGTTTTGAATGTGTGTCTATTTGTAATCTTCTGTGATTGACTTCAGGCAAAATGTTTATTTTTAGTGTGTGAGTAACTGAGATCAAAATTATTCTTCCATTGTTTGCACTCATCCAGGTGTTTTCTTTCATTTAAAATAATGAAGTGGTTCAAAAAAAGAACTCGAATCCTTTGTCTGTGAACATGTGCTGCATTTCTGATTTCCTACTTTAGAAAAATCTAGAAGCAATCCTCACATTTCAAGACTTTGAAACCCTTGTTGAAATTTTGCAGCTAAGATTTACCTCAGTCGTTTTGAGTATATTCCTAGGCATTAAACTTTGCACATTTGCAATTTCTAAGATTCACAATTTTTTTTTTCATTTTTTCTTTTTAAATTTATAAGTGCTGAAGAAAAGAAGTAAGTACAGTGGTAAATGTAAGGGGAATTGAGAAAGCAACAGTAGTAAAAGCATTTCAGACCCAACTTCAGTTATTTCAGTAGTAGAAAATTAATAAAAGTTTGTGTAAGTTTTCTAGGCTACTTTGCAGTGACAAGTTGTAATTTAAATGGTCTGTATCTGCTTGGTATCAACTCTGTCTGTGAATCAAAACTCAGATCTTTATATGCAAAGCAAAGAAATCAGTGCAGGGAGGATAGAAAACTTAGTACTTAATGGTACTTGGTGAAATGTGGTATCAGTTTTGAGTGAGATTGGGAAGCAAATGAAAAATGTTTGGGGATCAAATAAAAGAAAATAAAATTGCAAATAAAAGAAATTGTAGTATCCTTGGAAAGCGGTGGAGTACCTACTCCAGGTGGATAAATGCCTTTCTGGAGGGGCGGCTGGATGGAGATACCAGGAGTGGGAAGTGCAGTCTCTGGTCTCACCCCTGTGCTCTGTGGAGAGCCTGGTGTGCAGTCCAGGGAGAGGAATCAGCCCTGCACAATGGCAATGCAAATCCGTGCTGCCAACAGCACAGCCAGGGAAAGGTGTGAGCTGGAAATGCTTTCAATTAGAATGCAAGAATTAATTTGCCAGTAGAGGGGCCTGTGGAATTTTGCTGTGATCACTGTGCAAGAACAAAGATCTGCTGAGGGAGGCTCCTATTCAGGAAAGCAGAGCAATGTTGTATCTGCTCTGAAAAATGAAGTGTCTGTGTTTCCTTTTACCCTATTTTTGTGGCTATTATGTTTTGATAGAACTGATATCTTAATAACTGATGAATAAACCGTGATAACTTTTAAACAGAAGAGTGAAATTAACATCAGCCTTTTAATCTGAATGATTGGTTTTAGACTAAGTCATTAAAATCATAGTTGGTAAGAATCATTTATTCTCTAATGAATTCTGTAATCAATAACAATAAGGGATTTTGTGAAGTCATTCTTTTCCTGAATAGAAAGTGTTTAAATCCACTTTTTAAGATTATTATTTAAGATTTATTTATTGCTATTCATGTTCTTCATCCTTGCACAAAGTCCCTACTTCATGCAAATTCACAAACAAGAATTCAGCCCTCAGTTAAATGGCAGATTTAGTAGTCCGGAATGAAACTTGTGGCTCCAGAATCATCTTTCTTGTAATAATTTACTAATAATTCTGAACAGTTTATTAAAAAAAAAAAAAACCAAAACAAAAACAAACAACAAAAAACCCCAAAACACACTACCTCTTATATTGTAATTCGTTTGCCTGCTATGAAACAAAAATATATGAATTGTATTTTCAAGATGAAAGGATTACTTACTGAAATAATTGGGCATATTACTCTCAATTTAAAATAAGTATCTGTTCAATAGGCCTGAAATGCAACAGGCTTTTGTTCTAGAGAATATGGAACAGAGCCAGGAATTTCTTGAAGGCTGTGCTGGAATACGATTGGGTAACGATGATCAGTATAGATCTAAAAGCCTAAAACATCTTTATATATTGTTTTCAATGACATGAAGATGCTTTTGATACTGAGGAGAAGGAAGAATTGAAACTCTGCAGGTGTTATGGTGTTTTCTCAGTAAATTAGCAGAGAGTTTTGAGTTTTCTATTAGCAAAGTTGTACATATCCTGAAAGCTCTTTCAGATGTGAAGCAAAGAATTCAGCAAAGTCTCGTTTCTGTTGTGTGTTTGTCCCACAAGACCTTTGGCTTCATGTGAAATGAGAGCTGCAGGTAATGCACAGAGCTGCATGCTGACCTAAGATAATTGTCCCTGCCATGCTTGATATTTGTCTGCCAGTATCAAATGCAAAAACAACCTTGATGCAGATGAAGTAGTTCACTTCAGACTAAACTGAGCTGATTTTGCTTGGTATAGGTCAAGAGCAGACACAGCTGTTGTGTCTGGGTGGTGAGAAGCAGCTCTTGGAGCACTTTCCAATGCAAAGTTATCTGGCACTTGCTGAATTGTATGTTCCACAGATCTTGGCATTTTCAAGTCATTGCTTTGACGGCCAAACCAAAAGAAATAGTGAAAGATGGGTGTTGTTTTTTTGTGGTAAACTTCTGATAGCAGTCTGTGTGCTGTGGTGGTGAAAGAGGTGATAAGAAACAACCAAAAAGAAACCATTGCTGACCCATTCATTTTGTGTAGAGTTCACAGACTCACAGAATTGTTTGGGTTGGAAGGCACCTTAAAAATCACCCTGTTCCACCCCCTGCCATGGCAGGGACACCTCCCACTGTCCCAGGCTGCTCCAAGCCCCAATGTCCAACCTGGCCTTGGGCACTGCCAGGGATCCAGGGGCAGCCACAGCTGCTCTGGGCACCCTGTGCCAGGGCCTGCCCACCCTGCCAGGGAACAATTCCTGCCCAATCTCCCACCCAGCCCTGCCCTCTGCCACTGGCAGCCATTCCCTGGGTCCTGTCCCTCCAGCCCTTGTCCCAAGTCCCTCTGCAGCCCTCTTTAGGCCCTGGAAGCAACTCTAAGGTCTCCCAGGAACATTCTCTTGTCCAGACTGTCTTCTCCAGTTGTAAATTTGGAGCAATGCATGAGGTTCTCATACACTTTCTTAGTGGTGGAGACGCAGGAATTTATTTCCTATCTCTTATATATTTAACCACTTTCCAAGATACCCCTTTATGCTATGTGTGGTTTTTTCAGTGCCATGATTCCTAAATCCTGATATTTTCTTGTACAGTGACCAAGTCACAATATCTACTGGGAGTACTAACTTTTCTCAGGTTAGTACTACAAAACAAAGTCTGTCTTATGCTTTAAAGCAACAGAACCTGGAAATTGATTCTTTGTGTTGTTTCAAATTTTCCTTGCTCCTTTAAAGATAAGAAATGTTTGTCACAATACTGCAATGTCTTGGTAGCCTTTGTATTTTCTGTTGTCTCTTGAAACCTCACATGCTCAGCTCTTCCTAGGAAAATGTAATAATACTGCAATGTTCCCCAGCTGTCAAACCCAGACATTTATTCATGATTCAGATTGTGTGTGTGGACATTGAAAATATGATCTATCATTCAACACCTTTGTTTATGCTGGTGCTGTCTTGAAACATATGTTAAGTCTTGGTGGTTTAATCTTGTGTTCCCCTTTCCCAATGGATTTAGATAAAACATGAAAGGCAAAATGATGAAGAGAAGTGACAAAAAGCCTGAATTTCTCCTGATTTCTGTATTTGTGCTTTTTTCTGTGCTGAATTTCAGGTTAAGGCATGTTGTACCAGCCTTTCATCCCTCTGAGTATTAAAAAGAAGATCACCATTATGTGTTATAAAACCTTTTTTTAAAGGCAAATCTTTCAACATATTTGAGATAGGGGAAGAGGATAAAACAGTGCAAAAAACTCTCCAAGTTGTAAATGAACCTACCTGCCAAAACAAAGCTGATGACAAAATTGAAGCATTTAAAAAGACAAGGAGCACTGAAAACAACGCAAAACTCCCTCACAGGGTGGAGATATTTTTAGTTTCAGGTGGTGGGGTAGAGAGAGCCTTTGGTTTCTGATATGATTGATCTGAAATGTTTCCAATCAGTGGAAAATATTCTACTGAGTTTTGTGCATATTAAATGGCTGCTTACCAAAAGTGGACAACATGAGCACGTTTTTCTTTTCTGCTTGGGGATATTTTCAAGCTTTGTTGGGATTTTTTTTTTTTTTTGGGTTTTATGATCACTTGGGAGTGATTGAGTTCATGGTTTGATTTCCACCCTCTTCCAGCAGACTAGTTTGTACAGTTTTTGAACCTCCAAACAACTTTCTGTAGCTACTCCGTGGGGCTCAGAGTAATTTACCTCATGGCTCAGTCTTGACATAAGAATGCTCATGTGATTTGCTGACCTTTATCTCGTATCTCAATGCCAGACCCGTTTTTCCCCTCATCTTGCTTCATGTCTCTGTGGAGTGAATATTTTTTGGCAAGGTGAATAAGGCCCTGTAGTGCTAAAACACACTAAGATTGCAGTGTCTTCTCTTTTCCCAACAATGATTTCTCTTTGTATATATTTGTATTTTTGTATGGAAAAGGCATACATCTTTTATTTCTTGCATTAAAGGATGAGCAAAGCAAACAAGTGGAAAAGAAACTGAGATATAGCCAAGTATTATGTTACTCCTTTCTTTTGTAAACTGAATTGGTGTTTGCTCTGAGAGAAGATGTTTCCCTGCAGAATCCAGTGCCTTTCTCCAAGTTTGAATTGTTTGAGGAAAACAAGTGGGTTTTTTTTTTTGCTTTTTCTTCTTACACAAAGGCAATAACTAATTCAGTTAATCAATGTGTGCTATCCTTTGAGAAGGGTTTGGAGATGAAATTTTTAGATGCATTTTTGATGTAAAGACTTGTGCAATTCTTTTTTTATTATTATTTTAATAATAAAAATAGTGTAGGTGAGGTTAAGCAGACTTCCTAAGTGCATGGTGAGGCCAGAGGTGCTCCATGTAGATCTCAGTTTTTGGAGATACTCTCTTCAAAATCAGCCTTCACATGCTTGAAACCTTTGATCGTGAGCATTTAGTAGTGATACCATTATTTCAGAATGAGGTTCACAAGGTGCTTGTATCCAAACTTCAGTTTGAAAGATTACCTGGCAATGTGATATAAGCATAGAATATCTCAGTTCTGTGCTCTGAAACACAGAAAATTGCAGATATTTTAAGCGATTATTGCTTAATGATAGCTGTTGACTTACAGGAACAATAGAATTACAGTCAGCTGTAGAATTAAATATAAATTCCTGCATCCTGTAATGCTGTAACTTGTACACTAAGGAGTTATTGCCTCTGTAGTTTTTAGCTGCTCATTTGTTTGAATGGTCTCTCGCTGGTCTGTAACCAATTTCTTCATCTCTTAACGCAGAATGGAAGCAGTAACAGTAATGTTCATGTGATACTTGGGGATAAATTGAAAGAGTAGTGCCAGCAGGAGCTACTCTCTAATCCACTGGTACTCTTTCAGACCCAGAATGTGACAATTTCTTTGTCCTAGATTGCATTTCCAGCAGGAGAGAATACTCCAACTCTGTGGCACAGTTTCCTCTCTCCAAAGAATGTGTGTCCTACCCTGTTTGTGTCTGAGGGGGGATGTGATTTATGCAACCAGCAGTTGGTTTCAGCACCACAGAACAACTCTTTTAGAGTGAGTCAGATTATTTACGTGTTGTGGTAGCATTGCTTATATCTCTGCCTGGTGACTTCTGCTTCGATTTATGTCACTGCAGAAAGCATCTGGTTGTTCTTTCAGCTCCCTGACAGTTCAGGTTTGGGTTTCACACTCTGCCTGCACTGTTTTCACATTTCTGCCTTCTCTGGCTGACTGTTGTTATAAATCAACGTTTGGTCAATTTGTCTCCCACTCTGTCTCAAGGCTCCCCTAGATGCACGCTGACAGTCCGAAATAGTTTCTTCAGGCTGACCCAAATGGCTGCTGCTTGCATGTAAAACGAATTAACTTCTGCCTCCCCAGGATGAGAGAGGATTGAATGGACAAATTAAGCCCAGGCTGTATTTATCAAATAAGAGCTACAGGAATTTCCTGCATCCCTTGCAGTGCTTTAGTACCTCCTGCACTTCACTGAACCCCAAAGTTCCTGGTAGTTGTCACAGTGGAAAGTGTCACCACAACGGTTCTGCCAAAGGAATGGTTGCTTCATTTCAAAGTTTTGTATCAGGAAACAGAGTCAGCTCACGGCAGATTAATGAATAAGGTACAAATGGCAGAATGACCATTTCTTAGAGAATAACAGGTTGTGCAACTCCAGTACTACATGGGAATTTGAGATCTCCCCCATGGAGCCAGGCTGGGAGAGCTGGGATTGCTCAGCCTGGAGAGGAGAAGGCTGTGTGGAGACCCCACAGCTCCTTCCAGGGACTGAGGGGCTGCAGGGAAACCGGAGAGGGACAATTCCTCAGGAACTGCAGTGCCAGGACACAGGGAATGGCTGCCAGTGGCAGAGGGCAGGGCTGGGTGGGAGATTGGGCAGGAATTGTTCCCTGGCAGGGTGGGCAGGCCCTGGCACAGGGTGCCCAGAGCAGCTGTGGCTGCCCCTGGATCCCTGGCAGTGCCCAAGGCCAGGTTGGACATTGGGGCTGGGAGCAGCCTGGGGCAGTGGGAAATGTTCCTGCCCATGGCTGGGGTGGCATTGGATGGGCTTTAAGGTCCCTCCCAACCCACACCATTCCATGGTTCTGTGACACATCTGGATGCAGTGCAGACTTTTAATAATGGTGAAATGGTTTGTGGGTGACATTGTTCTTACTTCAAGGAAGAAAGGTGCACAAACACCTTTGTGCCCTGCGATCTCTCATGAAGTGAATGAAGCCTATGAATGCAATTTGCAAGCAAGAGAACTCCCTGGTTTGTCAAAAGATGAGCTCTAAGCAAAGCATTGTGCATTTGCTCTCAAGTAAAACCAATGCTTTCATCTGGAATGTTGAGCCTATTTTAGTTGCTCTGGCTGTACAAACTCTGTAAGCTGTTTTTAAGTCTGCATAGGGAAAAGGTAGGAAGAATTCACCACCGTTTTGATGAAATCAAATTAAAAATTCATGGAAGTAAAGCACTATTCTGCCTGATCCAGTAAGACATAAGTTTGGGAAATAAAAAAGCATTAGGAGATGCAGAAGCCTCTGGTGCATTATTTTATTTAATTTTAAATGTAACTTGTCTATTTTGTGATGATATTATCACTTGCCTCTTGAATACAGTAATTCTCAGAGGAATAATCTTCCCTCCTACGCTGCTGATGTAGGAATGTGCTGTATTTGATGATCAACAAGAGTATATTCCATAAAGGGCTTTAAGCCAGTTGTGCTTGGAGGAAAGACAGCTTGTATCAGTAGCAAATCAATACTTTCTTTTTGTATTTGTGGAACATACATATTTGTGCTAGATAAATACAGAACTGCCTAGCTCTGTTTAGTTTGCTTACCTGCACAAATTCCAGAGACCACATCTGCATTTTTGTCATTATTATCTCACAAGTCTATTCACAACAGACAGCTAATGTGGGAAATGGATTCGTAGAGAATCCTTAAAGCCTGACAGAAGGCTCACAGTTGCCTGAACAATACTAGGGTGGGGTTTTTTAACATTCACTTTTGTATGTTGGAAGAAGGCATGGCCTGGAAAAGAATTGAGAACTAATAGCAAACCTTTGTTAAATTAGCTGTTGCAGCTGGAATTAGCGAGGAAAGTTAAATATCCCTCCCAGGAAGAATTTAGCTTTTTCAGTGGGATACCTCGTGGATGTCTGCTTTAAGCCAGAACAAGGCAGGAACGCTATGAGACTAATTTGCAGCACAGGAACTCAATTAAAATGAGAAAAAATACAACAGTATGAAAATGGAATGGTGTGATGAACAAGTGCAAATTGTATCTCTAGTTTCATGCATTTTGATAATTACAGTTTCTTGACAAAGTCTCTGTACTTCCAGCAGTGTGTCAGGCAATTTACAGCAGGAGAGAAGGTCAAGTTCACTGAAAGTCCAAGTGTGGTCTCACATCATTCCAACAGAAATAAATCAAGTTCCCAGGAAGTTTGGGGCCTCCCAAACACATACTGAAGTTCGCAAAGGAGAACTGCACATTAGATGGGCAGTATTTTGGGAACTGGGCACCTTGGTGCGAGATTTGCAAGCAGCAGATGCCCTGAGCAGGGGGCTGGAGGGGCAGGAATGTGACCAGGAACACTGGGCATGGAGGTCTGCAGAGCACGGCTCAATCCCAGTTCAGGGCCCCTGGGCTGCAGGGAGGAGAGGAGAGCTTTGGGTCACACAGCACAGGGGTTCAAGGTCTGGTTCTTTGCTCTGTCCATGCTCAGCAGTGCCAACATTTTCATAAAATGCACCTTGGATCAAGGACTTCTCTCCTGGAGTGGCTGTCTAAGCAACAGGAGACTTCCAATGTTGCTGTTGAGCATCAA